>JAVDPK010001734.1:44927-60725 GCA_034780415.1 Cichlasoma orientale | reverse complement strand
GTGTGTGTGTGTGTGTGTGTGTGTGTGTGTGTGTGTGTGTGTGTGTGTGTGTGTGTGTGTGTGTGTGTGCGCGTTTTCATTCATTGTTAATCCTACACCCCGCTCCCCAACCCGACTGGCATGTCTACCACAGAGTGCATGTTTTGCCTTCTGCTCTGTCACACAGTAATACTGTGAGCTAATTGCTGACGGTTTGCTGAGGAAAATTAATATTACAGCCTGAGCCTAATGCGTTTAACTTGATTGAGATTAACGTCCCTTTAGCTCACTCTTTATGCATGATGAAGCAGCGTCTGGCAGCCGCTCCAGCTCCAGTGACTACAACCTGAATTGCAACTCATGAATGAGTGAAAACGCGCCCGAACGATGGGGGCAGAACAGTTACAGAATTTCAAGCAGTTTCGGTTTGCATTTGGGAGTCTTCCTGCGGGCTTTTCGGGCGGTTGGTTGGTTGGTTGTCTTTTCCAAAGACACTGTGGGCTTCACCCAATTTAGCAACTCAATTTGTATTAGCTCGAAAATAAATAAAAAGTAAATATAAACTAGTTTGTGCATTTTACGTCATCCTGCATTGCATCTCTGTGCCCCTCCACCCTTAAGAAGCACCAGAGGGCTTTTCTCTGAAGCCCTACACGTACAATTATTTTCTTATTAAACATTAGAAGGAGGACAAGCTATTTCTGGCTACAAGGGTCAAGAGGTGATTGGCTGCTGGAAGGTTTTCAGGGTTTGGACAGACATGAAACTCCCGCGGACAGATTATGAGAAGAGAAGATGAACAACAGCAGTTCAGCGATAACAGACACACAATTGTGTAATCCTGTCAGTCATGACTCCAAAAGAGCACTGAGGTGAGAAGCCTTTGACCAGCACAGACCACAACACTTACAGTTGATGAAAAAAAACTGTTGTTGCAATCATGCATGAGTTCTCATGGTCTGCCACAGTCCTCTGGTAACTTGACAAAAGCTAAGAAACACAGTCTTTTTAGGGGGCAGCCGACTGGTCTAATAAAGGGGGCCGCATATGATATTACTGCAACGTTCAGACCACTGTTAGTTTCATCAACATAAAATACTGCTGAGTTATTTTACAACAGAATTAAAACTAAGGAAATACTGTATTTCAGCACAAATGCTAGGACAAGGAAAGGGGAGCAATGAACTCACCAGGTTAAAGAGATCTAATTCAAAAAGATCTCAGTGGCAGGTGGGCGGGGCTGTGTGTCCAAGACAACCACACTGGGAATATCCGCTCTCTATGACATCATACAGAGCCAAAGGTAGAAAAAAATAGTCTGAAACAGAGCTTTGAGAGCAGTCCCAACGTGGAACCAACAAGTCCTGACAAGCTTCAGTATGTGGCAGGTAGCCAGTGAGAACAGGTTGACCCATTTCCACTAACCTCGACACGGACTAGAATAACAAGGTTTTTTGAATATATATAAAAATTTGATGAAAATGTGAAAATGGCTAAAAAAAAAAATTTAAAAAAAAGACTAACTAAACAAAACTCAGGTACTAAAAGAAACACTGATCCAGGGACCTTTCTGCAGGTCACACTTCTCACGATCTCCCCTTCCTCCCCGTCTGCACTCAGCGTTCTCACACATGTCTAGAGTGATGCTATAAAGTGATCCTGTGCAGCCAAGTATTGTTTCAAACCCATAAGCATGACTTCACATTCTAGTGGAAAGACAAGATTTGTCAAAGCTATTAAATATGTAAGTTATGATGGAGACATGTGCCTAAAAATGATACATTTGGTGAAACTGTTCTATCATTACAAAGCTTAGGTTATGCTACTTGTGTTTTAATGTACATATGCTTTCGTATGAGAATGAAGTGACGAATTCAACAGCCTTAAATCTTCTCAGGGGAGAACAAAGTGATGTAAAGACCCCAGCAGTCAGCTGCACTCAAGGTCTTGAGCTAAGGGTGCATTTGCTACATCAGTGCAAGAGTTTGGACAAGGACTGCCTTAATTGCCTGTGTGGGTGTGTGCGAGTGTGAGGGTGTGTGTTTTCATGGGGTGTTTTGCCATGACAGGGGTGTGTGTGTGTGTGTGTGTGTGTGTGTGTGTGTGTGTGTGTGTCTGTGTTGGAGGCACATGTGAGAATGTGTTGTCATAGTAATGTGAGATGTGAAGGAAGCAGCCGCGTCCTTTCCCTTCACTTTAACTGAAGGTAAAGGGTAACGTCTTTCAAGTAAAGAGCTCTGCTGGTTTAATCTCAGGAGATGAAAAAAAAATGTAAAAAAATGTAAATTGACTCCTTAGTTCTTCACTTTGAACCATGTTCCTCAGAACACAATGTCACTGAGGTTTTGTATTTATAAGCTGAAAGTCAAATGAATTCCTTTGACCATGGCTGGACCACTGAAAACAGGTCTAACAGCCCTGGCCCCGAACATATGCTGGACACATTACAGACAATAAATTCATAATTGGAAAACGGTGACTGCAGAAAGGAGTGAGCGTGAAATAAAAACAAACTTATGAACATCAAAAATCCAGCCACAAAAATTAGCAGCCTCACTGCACTCAGGAGGCGAGAGGACGCATCCTGCACCCAGCAATCGTACCAGAAAATGAGTTTTTGCACCTCTTTGTGCTCATTTTTGTATGTTTGGGGTCTATTGTGAGTCTCTCTGTGGTGGTCTCGTGGTCAGCTTTAGTGTCTCTGTGGTTTTGTTCATCTTTGCCTTTAAACACAAAGATCCTGATAGTCGGTTCAAATTTCTAATGAGGCTTTGGTTCATAACTCATTCGGTTGCCTGTGTGTATGATTTCCAGTAAAGTAACACAACAACCCCTGAATACAATTAATTTATAATAACTGTCCACAGTTATATGTGGTATATGGTTTAAGAATAGCACTTTTTTATTAACTAGCCATGTGACCCTGCAACTTTTCTTATTATCAGGGAATCTGGCGAGTCTTTTCCTCTCAAAAACAGGCCAACAATGAGCAGTGCATCATCACATTTTGAAGCCTGGAATTTTTTTTTTTGTGTGTGTGTGTGTGTGCGCACCAGCTATCAGGCCTTGACAGTTATTGATATCCTGATCCATTTCCATTAATTCTGAGAGGTATTACAGCGGCGGTCACCGACATCACGCCTCTCATCCGTCCATCTTTTTATCTACTTCTTCCCCAGCGGCTGTCAAAGGCCTCTGTGTTCAGCTGGCTCCTCCAGATGGGGCTGACTCTCTGCCTGTATACATCCCTGATGAGGGCCAGAATTGTCGCCGTCCCATGTGACTTGACTGCTGACATGAAATATGGGAATGACCTGATAGCATCAGATGCGTAAGGGACTCAGAAGGTCATAAACCTCAGAGCCTGTCTTTAATGTCACCAACATCAGGAAAGGACTTGAGTACGAACACAGTATGAAAACTGGGAGCAGCGGCAAAACGCTGCCTTCGAGAGCTGAAAGCAGTCATTTTGTGGGGAAATAAAATTCCTGTAACTCCATCCATCCATGCATTAAAATGTGTGAGATACTAATGAAGATGAGGATACATCTCCAAAAGTGAGTCACAGTGCATATTTAGAGACGCACTAGCACTAAGTTGCTTGACCTATTATCTTATTTAGTTATAAGGACATGTTGCCAGAGGAAGTGAAATTATAGGACTGCTTCTTTTTTAAATATTTTGGGGACTTTTTAGCCTTTCTTGGGACGGGACTCTGGAGAGAAGGGCAGGAGAGAGCAGGGGGAAGACATGCAGTAAACACCCTCCGGGCAGATTCAAACCCAGGCTTCTGCAATAGCCTCACAGCTTATACGTCACCCGTTCAACCCAATGAGCTCCACCAGTGATGTGAAACCTACAAAATTTCAGTGACATGTCATCTGATTTATTAATTTCTTCTATTGTGAATTTTTAATACAGCAGGAGAAGTAGCTTAGGATTGGACTTGAGTAGCTCTGTCACTTAATGTGCTGCTACAAGGCCGGTGACGTGTGTGCTGAGGTGGAGAGGATCCTACTGAGCAGATATGTTAGACATCCCTCAAACATGATCCTCCTCACTCGGCTCCTCGGGATCGTTTAGTGACCTGCAACCTGAGCACAGGTGAAGCTTGAGAAGCATGTCAGATGTCACCCGTAGGTGAGGAGGTCTTTTGGGTGTAAGCCAAGAGAAGTCTGAGTTTAAAGATGTGCATAGACATTTATTTACAGTGTGAGCCCGGAGAACTACACACAGCCAGAGGACCAGCATAAAGATTATCTTATCCGAGAATTTAATCCACAAACAACTCTCATTCTTTCAGTTGCATGATACTCTCCCTGCAACTGCCCTAAAATTGTCTCCTTTGCTCAGCTGATTTGTGCAAATGAAATGACGGACATTGTGGAATTTTAATTGATGCACATGTCACGCACCTAAAAAAGACGCAAAACATTAGGCATTATGAGCTGGAAGCGTGCCATGCAATGCGTGGGTGATGGCACGGATCCGCGTCATGAAAATTCTTTGATGACGCTGGCAAGGTGCAGCGGTCCGTGAACCCTGGCGTCACAGGGACTGGAAAGTCATCATATTTAAAACAAAGCTGTAAATTTTTAATCTCAATATTTATTCTTCCAGCTTCACTGGCATTTTCCTGGAGAGGTGTGTCACTTGTTGAGCCATTTCACAACACCAAATGAATCAAAGTGGATCCAAACGGATCCGGTCAGCTTCTGGTGCTCAGGTTCATGCGCCCATGAGGGGAATGGGTCAAACTGAGCCAGAACAAGTAAACAATAAATAAATCAACACCATGCCGGGTTGGGATTTCACTACCTTAATGATACTGCTCCGGCGAGGTGCCGCCTTCACCGACTCCAGCAGGACGGTATCGGTGTCTTGTCCGCCGCCGCCGGGGAGGATGACACCGCTGCGCCGACCGCGGGGCGCTCTCGGTGGAATGTAGTCGGGCGGTCCGTCGCTGCACAGCCCATCTCCACATCCATCACGCTCAGACATGTCGACAAGGATAAGGAGGACTTGATTTGAAACAAGCGAGAGAGGAAAATTTAATCAACTCGTCGGCTCTGACCCGAATAAAGTTTGCCTCTGCTGCGCCTGGATGCCATTTAAAGGCGAAACGAGTTCTGGCTTCACCGACAGCTCAGCAGCCGCTGTCAGCCTGGAGGAAACTAACCACCCCAATTTCCTTAATTATGAACCGACTCTCACAGTCGCTAAGCACAAATCCGTGTTGACTTCAAGCTGTTAGTCGGAGCTGATCTCCACAGTCCATCCACGCTCCGCTCGCATCGCTCCAATCAGAGCATCACATGCGGGTACGTACAGACTTGGATGAAAACTGGACTGGTGCGCTCCCCAGAGACGCGCAACAAGTCTTCGCCGTCTCCCGTCTCGTCCGCGAAGAGGCCACTACATCAGGACGTGCGTAAAACCTCGGTGCGCGACGAGAAGCGCTGAGAGCGATTTTCTTTTCTGCTGGTGGAAAGAAAATGTTCGAAAACAATCCAGAGTAGGCTGCGTCGCTGTTACACCCGAAACCCTGCGCCTTTCTTCACAGAACACGCCGATGTCAAAGTGCAGAGAGGAGCGAACTTGAGCTGCGGCGGGCGGCAAGTACAAACAATACCCGCCACGGAGCGCTTCGCTCTGACCAAACACAGCCGCTCCGGCTGTCTTAGTTGCACTCAGGGCAACAACCGCCGACTTTTGATGAGGACAGGGAACACAACTGACAGTCGCGCCGCCTCTCTCCCGCGAACCCCTCCCTTCATCGCTTCCACCCGGCTCCTCCCACACGCTGGCCAAAAAAGCACGAATGACGCGTGGAGCAGCCAATGCGCGCGGCAGCTGGGGAGACTGGAGCCAGTCAGAACCGACGATAGGTGGACGATCGAGTTCAAGGGACCGAGAGAGCCTCCTAACGCTTGGCGGGGCGGACCTGACAGTATATTATTTAGGATAATGTTTGCGTTTCCCAGCTGAGCCTAAATTTAAAACATTCAAACTTAGCAACTACCGATGTGCTGCACTGAAACATTTATTTTAAGCTCAGCCGCTTGGTCAGAGGATGGACAGATATTAACTATTCACTTAGTCAAGCTTTCAAACCAGATGAATGAATGCTTTTTGATGGATCGAGCTAAACGGCTGTTTTGGTGTTTTTCTCTCTTACATCACAACGAGCCACGAATTAATACATAAACTCAGCTCTAATATGAAGAACAAATATCCTGTACGTAATGCTGATAGACATCATAGGCCACATGTATGAGAAGTCCCGCTGAGAGGAATCAGGGAAAATAGGGGATTTCCCATCAAAACAAAACATCCCATCAAACTATCCAGGATCAGTGACCAACTCATCTTCTGCATTTCATAGTCAGACAACTGAGAACTGAGACATCTGCGCTCAGTGCCTGACCTCTGACCTCTGACCTTTTAGTATTGTCCAGTGGTGCTGGTTAAGAGTGACAGGCAACCAGTAATGACTGGTGCAGAGGTGTAATAAAAGTGTTATACATTATTCATTCATTACAGCAGCAGCCTCTTGCAGGCAGGTCAGAGATCAGGGTCAAAGAGGCAGCAGCAGCAGCGGGGATTTAGTGTTTGCTCAATGACATATAAACTAAACAGGGAGGACTGATGCAGACAAGCTTTTTTTTTCTTTGTAGATGCCAGAAATTCAATTGTATAATGCCAAATTAAAACAACGGTCACCTCAAGGCACTTTATATTGTAAATTAATGACCCTTCAGTAATACAGAGAAAATCAAAACAATCAAAATGACCCCACTTTGCCATCACTCACACACTTGGCGACAGTGGGAAGGAAAAACTCCCTTTAATAGGAAGAAGCCTCCGGCAGAACCAGGCTCAGAGAGGGGCAGTCATCTGCCACGTCTGGTTGGGGCTGAGGGGAGAGAGACAGGACAAAAGACATACAGAGTGGTCACCTGGTCCAGCCCTAACTATAAGCTTTCAATAGAGCAACAAACTGTTTTTTCCAGGCTGAATGAACATCTTCTGAGTTAGTGAAATGCTATTTCCTCTCCAGCTTCAAGCTGCACATTAGTGAGTTACACCAAGGACAGGTCAAGTACAGAAAGTATGTGGAAAGGTAGATGTCTGCCAGATATCTGTCAGATATCCATCAGGTCATTCTCTTAATACCTGTACAGGATGAGGCGTACCCTGTACAGGTCATTAGTCCATCACAGTGCTAACACGGAGAGACAAACTGGCACACAGTCATCCATTGTTTTTGGCGGGAAGTTGAGCCCCAGCTGACCACAATATTCAAAGAGTGTGAGAGGTGCTGCGAGGAGGCAGTGATAACCATCTGACTACCGTCTGCCTGCATGTGAACCATGTTTTCAGAAATGTTTGTTGAACATTTTAGAAAAATCAAAAACTCAAATCTCTCATTCATGAAAGTATTCACACCCTTTGTTGTGGTGATAAACTGTGGTCAGATGCATCCTGTTGCATTAATAATCCCTGAGCTCTTTCTATAACTTTACTGGAGCAGACAAATACATGTGCATATAGCAACTACAGGCAGCAATCAAGCTGTTCATAGTTTTGTTCTTTATTTAATGATTGCTTTTGTAACTTAAAGACAAAAATCATCCAGTTGGAAATTTAAGGGATTACCAGTTTGTTATACTTTATAGACAAAATATTTTAAAAATCTAAAAATAAATAAATACATCAGTAAAAGCCTTCAGGTGGCAATTTTTAAAAAAGGAAGGACATCAATGTGTGATGATGTTCCCTTCATGCAACAGCTATTCAGCCAGCACAATATAAATCACTTGAAGGTGCTGAAGAAAAGACCAACAGAGTCCATATAGTACTCATTTTCTGGGGAATATGAATCTATTGGCAAAATTTCAAGGAGGTCCATCTAACAGTTCAGTCTGTATAGGATTCATTTGCTAGTGGTTCCATAGTATACACATCATTTACCTGGCATGTGAAGGATCCCTGGTTCAGTCCTGGGAGGAGACACGAATCCCTTTGGGGTTGTGTCAGGAAAGGCATCTGTGGTCAACTCAAACATCTGGAGCTACCTGCTGTGGTCCCCCCTTTGTGAATAAGGGAGCAGCTGAAAGTGGCTTTATAGGATTCACTCTCTGGGGAACATGAATATCTGTGTTAAATGACATGTGATCAGCTGCAGGTATTTCCCAAGAGCTACTGTTAGATAGGATTCATCCTCATCATGAATGTCATTAAGTCCGTAGTGCTAATAATGAGTCAACATTTTTATTCCAAGAGCCCAAAAAATCCCAGTTTTAAATAACAATCCATCCATCGTCCAATTCAGGGTCACGGGGGCGCTGGAGGCTATCCCAGCTGCAACAGAGTGAGAGGCAGGGTACATCCTGGACAGGTCACCGGTCTGTCACAGGGTTAACACAGAGAGACAGACAACCAATCACATTCACACCTACGGGCAATTTAAAATCACCAATTAACCCAACCCCATTAACTGCATGTCTTTGGACTGCAGGAGGAAACTGGAGCACCCAGAGAGAAGCCATGTAGACACGGGGAGAACGCGCAAACTCCACACAGAAAGGCCAGATGGTGGATTCAAACCCAGCACCTTCTTGCTGTGAGGCAGCAGTGCTAACCATCGTTCCACCATGCTACTCCTTAAATAAATACATAATGCTGAATGAGATTCACTTTAAATCCAGATGCATCCCGCGCCTCAGCTGAATTCTACAGAAAGACTTTTACGACTGTAAGTGAAGTTGAACTTAAATGAAAAGGTGTTGGGCCTAATGGTTACAGTGAGCCATACGTCGTCAAGCAAAGTTGCTGTTTGAGCAAATCCTGCAGAGTGAATATACTTTTAATGCCCTTGTGAAATAATATACCTTTATTCCACAAAGCCAGCATGAAAGAGTCCTAAATCCCTGCTGAACTTCAGCACCCTTCTCATATAGTGGAAACACTTTGAAGCTAGTCGAGATTTGGCTTAAACTCACTGAATCCCCTGAATTATTATTTGAAGGTGTTCCCAGCTGAGTAGATATGAATGTGTGTGTGTGTGTGTGGTTGGACCTTTAGCCACACAGCTGTGGAATGTGGTCTGTGGGTGAGGCCTATTAGCGCATAAAGCTCACCAGTGGCACCTCACTGCTGGTATGTGTGCGAGCTGCGTTCGCTCAGAGAAGGAAGGAATTTGCCATTTGTTTATATTTTCCTCATCGCAGGAGAAGAACCGTAAAGAGGAGGAAGAGATGAACATGAACATGAACATTAAGCGCATCCTAAGGAAACTGATGACTTATTTAACATATTCAAAGGAAACATTTGGAAACAATGCCTGAAGGTTATGATGCACAAAGCTGACACTTTGTGGTAATTTTGATCATTAAAATCAATATAAAAGTAAATCACGTGGAATGAGTACACCCCTACACTTCAATTCTATAATAGTGCTATAAGACATGTGCGAGGTGTCAGTGATTAGACGCTGCAGAATTTAAACCATCAATTCTGCAACATATCAGAGGCTGCTTGAACATAATGTGACACTATCTGTCTGAAAACTGTTGATTCGCATGTAGACTTTTTATCTGGATAATGATGCCAAGCTGACGAGCAAATCCACCAAGGAATGGCTCAGAAAGAATAAATGGAGGCTTATTGAATGGCCCAGTAAAAGCCTGGATTTTAATACTGTTGAAATGCCGTGGGTGATTTTAAATAGTCGGTCTATAGAAGGAAGCCCTTCAAATATCTTGCAGCTGAAGGAATTTTGCGCGGAAGAGTGGCAGCGACGGAGCCTTGCACATCTTAAAAGTTCACTGTGCCCGCTCAGCTGAATTCTACAGACAGTAAAATGAAGTCACATACTTCGGTAGTGAAAGTGTTAAACACAGTGACAATAAGTCATTGCAGTTACAACCCAGCTCGAGTTAATGATTCGGTAAGTGATGGCGTACTGCGTGTGCAGCAAGACCAGACGATGGAGAGTGACCTGCACCCCAACGATCTGGAAGTACGTGCGATGAGATATGACTTGTCTCGTGCTTTAAAGCTAGCTGCGGTTTGAATGGGTTAAAGTAACACAAGCACGTGTTCACAGTGCACTTCAGGCAGCACAGATGATTATTTTCACGCCACGTCACCCAGTCCACTCCTTTCAGATGGCAGTTACTGAGAGATTATCCACTGCTCTGATCTGTAGAATCCCTCCATCTCCATCACTCTGCTTCCTCAGTAATATTACAGAACTTTTAACAACATCCTCATATCTAACTATTACATATAAAACTTTTAAACTGGAGATTCTGTACTCGCTGGCAGTACTTCTACTGGAGCACTCAAAGTGCTTTAAACAACATGCCTCATTCACACACAAGCAGCTTTTTCCACCTCTAAGTGCTTTCTATCTAACATTCACACACACAAACGCACACTCTGATAAATGCATCTGGAGGGCATCAGGAAAAAGAAGCGAGCGTGAAGGCAGAGGCTAGGATTAAATGATGGAAGTTGAAGAAGGAAGAATGTTGCACAGAGTTCAGGGTGGTGGGGAAGAGTCACCAGATGACTGGGGAAGTACAGCTGTGGTGCTGAGGGAAACGGCCAAGAAGGTGCTTGGTGTATCCTCTGGAGAAAAGAAAGGGGGCAAGGAGACTTGGTGGTGAAATGAGGAAGTAAAGGAATATATACAAAGGAAGAATTTGGCAAAGAAAACGTGGGATAGTCAGGGAGATGAAGAAAGTAGGCAGGAGTACTAGGAGGCTATAAGAGCACAGCAGAGAGAGAGATGGCAAAGGGAAAAGAAAAAGGCTGATAGTAAAGTGAATGTGAAGCTGGATACTGAGGATGGAGAAAATGACATGTATTGATTAGCTACGCAGAGGATGTACAGCAGGCTACGGTGGTTACGCATAGAGATGGAAATGTACTAGTGAGTGAAGAGAGTGTGTTGAGAAGATGGAAGGAGTACTTTGAGGAGCTGATGAATGTAAAAAAAAAAAGAGAAAGAGAGGAGGACAGATGGAGGAAAGTTAGTGAATCAGGAAGTTGGTGAGGAGGAAGTGAGGGCACCTATGAAGAGTGGAAAGGTGGTTGGTCCTGATGATATACCTGTGGAGGTATGGAGACGTCTAGGAGAGTGCAGCGGACTTTTTAGCCAGACTGCTTGACACAGTCTTGTAGAGTGAGAGGATGCCAGAGGAATGGAGAAAAGGTGTACACATACCAATAGTCAAGAAAAGGGTGACGCAGAGAACTGCAGTAAGTCCAGGGGGATAAAGCTGATGAGCCACACCGTGAAGATATGGGAAAGAGTTATTGAAGCTAGGCTGAGAAGAGAGGTGACCATCAGTGAGCAGCAGCATTTAATGATAGTGAAACAGAATAGGACAAAATGTTCCGAAGGTAAAAAAGAATGAATAGTGACAAATGTGTCCTTTTCAGTTATTAACTGTTTGCACTGCTGTAATGACCTTAGCATTAATTCCGTAATATTCAGAGCAAGCTATCACACAAAAGACACATAAACAAAAAGGTAAAATACAAAAACATTTTTCAAAACATTAGGCTGCAGAAAATTTCCTGTTCTCTGTCATTTTAAAGGATACAGAAAGAAGACGAAATCAGCTCTGAAAATATTAATCAGATGGTACGGTGATGAAGATTAACCTCTTCTTCTGAGCCACTGGCAGGATGCTGTAGTGGTGATTCAGGTTCAGCCTGACATTCCTTCTGTCTGCGCCGTATTACGGCTCTTTCAGGAGGAATTCCTCATTTCATTCAGAACTGTCTGGGAGCAGTGGCAGGAAATCATGCAATTTTTTTCCTAATTTAAACAGTTGCTCTCTGAAAGTAATGAGTGAGAGTATCCAAGGGATCTTGTAAACACACAAGTTAACCACACCTTGTGTTTCAGGGGTGGGTTCCTACCTCTGCTCCCACCCTGCAGTCCTGCACACCCGCGATTAATGAACTCACCTGTTGGTAATCGTCTGAATCGCTGTGTGCTAATTAATGGAAAGAATATCCTCAGTCAATGCCTGATGGTCAATCTGGACACAGTTAGTGAAGTTGTCTCCTTCTATTAGAATGTTTGCTGCCACTCTGTGCTTTAGCTTCACCCTGACTAGAACTGTTAACTTTTATTCCAAGTCTGAGACTTACGTCACCTATAATACAGTTTGGGTGGGGTCCGGATACAGCAACTAAACCATGTGGACAGTTCTTCACATATCCTCTGCCAGAACCTCTAAACAAGCCTACAAGACCATATAGCGTGCATATAGTTTCAGCACAGCTACAGTGGGTGGATGTGTTTGAGTGTGTGAGGCACATCTGGAACACCCTTTATCCTGTATAGTGAGTTCTATGGAGAGTTTTGGATTGTATAAATTGTAAGTCAGGGCTTTTAGTCATTTTGAAGATGTTTAAACAGATCTGTGTCCAGAGGTTTTGATCTGAGTGCAAAGCTCTCGCTCCCATTTTGCAATTGGGAGGGAAATCGAGTCATCAGTTTTTAACACAGATTGAAAAATTGTTACCCATAAAGGCATTTCTAAGTTCATTTAATTAGGATTAAATCTTCCCTGTATGATGGACTTCAATTGTTGACATTCAAAAATTTTAATGTTGCTGATTCCATACTTTGATTATACATTCTTGGAATGAGTTTTCTCTTGAATAACTAGATCTTAAACATCTAGATTTTATTTTTTTTTTTATCCCTTTCTCATGCCATGACGGAAACTTCAGTACTTTCTTTTTCTGGCAAATATCTGGATTGTTCCAAAGGAGTGTTTAGTTTACATGGGACAAGTGAAGACTCATCAGGATGTGAGGGAGGTGGTTATGCTGAGGCTTTTAAAGCAGTTATGATATTTAATACTGGAGCTAATGAACGGCAGATCAGAGATTTTTACTTTTCTTTTACTTAGCACAAGTACAGAGTACTTGCTCTAAGTCCAGCCTTGAGCTGTCAAACAAGCTTAATTTGAACAATTCTGAATCATACAACAATCTCTTGACTAAAAAGTAGTGATGAAAGTTTGGTACTTCTAGACCACCACTGTGTTTTGGCTTTTGTAGTTTTTAAACTTATTTGTGATGGTTCGTTTGTTCCGTAAAAATTTTGAAATGTTTGTATTCCAGCATGTGAGATCATCCCCTACCGTTTTTAGTAAAGGTGTGTGATTCAACGGTACCACCTCTGAGAGCCTGGGAAAATTTTATACTTAAATATTAATGTTGCCTGACTGGAGTGGTGGAGGTGGTCTGAAAATTACAATTCAGAGGCAGAATTGTTGATTTACTCCAGGTGATGAAGTAATCTAATATAGATGAGAACTTATCTAAGTGAGATTGTTTTCAGAAGGGAGGTTTGTGAGTTCCCAAGGTAAGGTAATACATCATCAGCATATAAGCTTATCTTATGGTCTGTATTTTCAGTTCCTTTAATATCTATATTTTGCCATTTGCTGCTGCTAGCGGCTCAATGAAGATGACAAAAAGTGAGGGGGAAAGCGGGCAGCCCTGCCTGGCGTCACTCTGCATACTGAAGCTTTGGGAACTAATACATGCATTTGGAGAGTTGTACAGTGTTTTGATCCAGTCTAAGAAAGATGAACCAAATCCAAAGTTGTGTAAAAGTACTAGTAGAAACTTCAAAAAAGTAGGTGCTAGTGTAGGCCAAAATTCTTTGTAAAACTCTGCTGGAAAACCATCTGGACCTGGGGGTTTATTATTTGGAAGATGCTGTAGGGCTTCATGGAATTCAAACACTGAAAGAGGTGAATCCAGAGCCACAACCTGTTGATCGTTTAGTTTTGGTAGATTCACATTGTTAAGAAATTCTTCAGTGGCAGCATCAGGTGGATTGATCTGTGATGAGTATAAAGCTTGAAAAAGTATTTTTAAAAGACATATTTATTGTGGATCATGAGTAAGAGTCCCAGTGCAAAATTGCAACAATTGCTGTTTCATTCGATGAATGATACGCTATACTTATATACACCCAGGACCTGACATGGAATTCACATCCCTTCTCCCATCCCTGCTTTAGGCAACAAATGTACTTTGGTTTGAATTGGGGGGATAATAAGGAATAAAAACCCTGATTAATATATCATCCAAATGGAGGGAGTGCAAAGGTAGCGTGACCCATGAAGCCACAACAGAGACAGATCCATTTCAGATAAATTGGAATTGTCTTTTAAAGTGGATTGATTATGTTTTTCCTTGTTTTCTCTCATGTAGTGATGTATGCTTATATTAATTATGGCCAACATTTCACGATGAGGTCAGTGTACGAACGGTAATCTCTGTGAACCAAAAGCTCAGGCTTCAGACTGCTCTAACGCCTCGATTTCACACATTTTTTTCCACTCTTGGCTTTGTCTGTGTCATAGTGAGGGGACATCCTTAATCTGGTCATCTCATTACACATAGTTCTAGCTGTCAGAGCAGAAGCCCCATCCACTTGCTGTTCAAATGTTCTGTTTGTGAGGTGCAACCAATCAGAAGAAACTTAACTTAAAGGGAGGGTGAAAGATAAATGAGGATTATTGTGAGGCATGAAGTTATTCCAAGAATTAAAATTTGGAGCTGGAATTTAGTAGAATAGGTACGCTTTCAAGCTGTGACAAGATGTCATCATTTATTTCCCCCAAATCGCCAAGAAATGGGAACGAATATTAGGAAATGAGCAGAGAGAATAATTTATTCTGCACTGAAGTCCTAGGGCTGTTGACTGTTTGTTACTCTGAGCTGGGCTTTAATTCATGCAATAAGTGCTTCAAGATGATACAAAGTCACCTGTATCACTTCTGGTTTGTTTCAGACAGAGTTTGATGTTTAAATTCGAGCACACTCGCTGTTGTTGCAACTTGCCAAAAGAGTTTTGAGAAGAGGTGACAGTTAAATTTGTGTTTTGATCCCTGGCTGAAACTTTGCAAAGGGTGAAAACAGGAACTTGACTTCAGTCCCGAGTGTCCCTCTGCTGAAACTCGTGCCTTCGTGCTATGCTGCCACCACGGTGTGAGAAAGTCAGAGCAAAGGCCTCTTGCAGATGTGTAAAATGTTGGTCAGCATACGGGTGCATACTGTTCTCGTCAGGACCTTGAAAAACAAACTCCTGATGCCGAGAAACATCATTATTCTACGAGCTCCTTCTGTGTCACAGAAACTCCGTCTTTGGATACATCCACTCTCTCCAGTGTCTCACTTTCCTTTTGGGCTTTATCAGATCTCATTAAACATGCTATGAGGTGCTACTCTCGCTTTGTTTACGCTGCCATTAATCACACAGACAGCTATAAAAACATTTAGCTCTAATACAAGCTGCAATAATCCACCACCTGGGTGGCTGATCAGCCTTAATCCCTCAGTTTTAAATACTTTTACACCAGCTGAGTGAATGTTAAGCCAAAAGCAATCATTACATTGCAATCAGCTTGTTAGTGATTATCAACAACGTCCACACTTTCCCTCAGAAGCATTCCAATTTAGTTTGTGGCAAAAAACAAAAAAAAACCTTTCCGTGTCTGTGTGTGTGTCTGTGTGTGTGACTATGTGTGTGTCTGTGTTTGCAGCTGTCTCCATGCAGCAGTGAGTGCATTTACTCAAGCGCAGATACCCGTGCTCTATCTGCTTTGCTTTATCTGACAGCTGCAGTTCCACATGCAAAATAAAATCCCTAAAAGATATGGTCTGTTATTATAAATCCAAACAGAGAAGAACTGATGGGTTCAGATCATTTAACAACACGAACAGACACACTGACTACAGCTCTTTTGGTGTAATCTGCTAGCAGAG
>JAVDPK010001734.1:15587-40888 GCA_034780415.1 Cichlasoma orientale | reverse complement strand
TGACATTCAATGCAAAACACGGTGAGACAGTTAGGAATACAGAAGATATTGTAAAATACAGAGAATATACCCAACAAGAACGAATGAGTCGAGGGATTGATAAGCTGAATGGCAGAAACCGTTTTTGACATTTATTTTTAAGAATGAATTGTGAAGCTGTCAGAGCGCTCCAGTTTTTCAGATGTAGAGAAGAAACGTATCAGATGAGCATCAAAAGGAAATAAGTGATAAAATGTAATATTTGGCTGCAACTCTACAACCCAACACAGCTATGTTTTTAATCTTCTTTAGTATGCATCTGTATTTTTTTTTTTTGTCTTGCAAAGATCACACCGAAAGAGTGAAAAGGAACCCAGGGGTAACAGCAAAACAAGTTTTTTTGCTTGTTAAATCCACTTTGTTATCATGTGTCCACTATAAAGGAGACACTGAGTAAAATGCTGTGCATGAAAGAACACTGACATGCCATCGAAACTGCAGTGAAGCATGATGGAGGAAGCATCATGGTCTGCGGTTGCTTTGCCTTCTCAGAGCCTGCATGTGATCGCTGAGGGTGGAACAAATTCCAAAACGTAGATTTTTTGACAGGAGAATTTCTGGGCAGCAATCCACCTGAAGAGTAGCGGACATTGGGCGATGCACGGGCCGCAGCCTCTGGAGCTTGAAAATCAAGCGGATGCCGAACTGCCATAAAGCTGCAGTTCCTCTAATGGCCACTTCAGGCTGGCTCCAAAAATGACCAGAGTGTTCAAATACACAACTTTAGAGCATGTTTACAGCCCGGTACAATAAATGGTTTTTGACCTCTTTGTCCCTTCGTTACAAGTGCAGTGTCCATAGTAGTGTTGCTGCTTTGATAAGTTTTCCAACAGTCACCACCTGCCTACTAGGCCTCGCATCTGCTAGTCATCACTAGAACGGACCACTCGACCCTGGTTATGCCACTGGTGCCTTTCAAAGCCTTTCAAACTGAATGATCTGATTGAATAACAAAGCTTGCTGTACAATATGTTTGTGCTTCACTTGTGGTGCCTGAAAATTCTAGTTTATTAGTCTGTCAGCAACTATGTGTGAGTGTCAGTGCACCCACACACTTTATGAGTATAGATAACTACAGTGCTTGTTAGTATTAACTGATAACTTAGCAGTTCACTCTGAGGTCTAAATATGGTCAATTCTGGCTCCAAAAACCAGCCTGGCAGCAGCCGAAACACTAACACTGAGGCACCAGTGTGCAGAGTCCAGAAACCAGTGAGTTACATCATAGATCAATATATTATTAACCGCTGGCTAATCATTATAGATTGATTTAGTGTTTGAGGTGTATTGTCGTCCAGCTGTATTGTTATACAGATTATGATGGGTCTTATTACATAACAATGACAGTGAGCACATAACAAGGCGAGTATGTGTGCAAAGTCCTGCTGCTGTCATCATCTGTTCCATCATCCATGAAGATGACTGAGTCAGCTCCAGAAGTAGCACCCAGGCCATCACATGACCTCGTGCATGTTTGGCCCGATGCGCTAGAAGGGTTTGGATCAGTCACTTCCTGTTTTTTCCGCATTTTTGCCTTTCTGTTTCTTTTATTGTTTTCAAAATGGTCTCGTGTCCAGTATGTTTCTGGATTCTCTTTATATATTGGCAAATTCTAGTCTAGCTATCATGTTTTTGCTGTTAAGAGGTTTAAATCTTGCAGTACACCCTCCAGATGTCTTATTTATTTGCTGTTACATCTTCTCTGCTGTCTGCATTGGCCTTGATGTCTTCTGTCATCATGTGCAGTAGCTTTTCATGGGTGAAACGCCCTGTTTCTTTTTTCTCGCTGCTGTACTTGACATATCCATTTCCTGTCCTGTTCTCATCTTCTTCAAGGCATGCTGTTCTTCTGTGATAGCTAGTTCCTTGCTCTTGCCTTCTGGCTCCAGCTATAATCTCAGCAGATGAAAAGAAATCTGTGTGAACAATTCAAGGAAACACAGCTCCACCTGTCAGTCAGCAGTTAACTCACTTTTTATGCCGCCTAAAGTGGAAGCATGACCACATAACAGGTGTTTGTGTAAGGGGATAAGAGTATTTTAAGACCTTAAAATCTAGCCTGGTAAATATTGTGTATTGTTTTGTTGCTAAAGTTTTTGGAAATCTATGAAGATCTGGTGGTGATCTGAACAAACAATATGGATACAGCGCACAAAAATTATATATAGATTTGTTAGCTTAAAGTATTAATAGATGTAAAAAGGCTGGATAAACTCAAAGCCTTATTTCTAAAGAAAAAAACATAATTTTCCAAGTTTTGTCTAATATTCTATTGTGCTGTGTATGCTGCCAGGTGTGTGTGTGGGGGGGGGGGGGGATCTGTGTGTCAAAGTGTTCCGGATGCTCCGCGGGGAGTACTTGCCTGTAAAGAACAGGTGTTGAGAACTGAACTTCTGCATGTCCCGGGGTGTTTTGCAAATCTGTCTCTCTCTGTCTCCTGGGTCAGAGTGACAAAAGCTTCTCACAGCTGCACTATAGAAGACTGTTTACAAAATTGCTGCACACAGTATAAAGGAGTTTTCTTTCTCAGTAACAAAAATCTCCTTTTTCAAATGTCTTAATCTCCTTTTTTCTATTTACTTTGCAATAAAACAGGAGCTTTGGGAGCCAGATTTTAAGATGTTCTTTACTTGTAAGCCAAGTATCTCGTAAGATTAATTACAACTTTGCAGTTATTACAGATCATCTTGACTTAAGGACAAGTGTGTTAAGGTTCAGTGGAATTTATCCAATGATCAAACAGGCCTGTTTGAGTAGCACTTGCAACAGTGGGGAGGAAGAACTCCCTTGTTAAAGGAAGAGACCTCCAGCAGTGTAACCTTAACTGGATCCTTTATTAACTAACAGAAATGAGAGATGTACCAGACAAGCTGAGGTGAGCTTAATGACTCATAATGTAGCAACAGGTCAGAAATATATTGCCTCTAACCAGAAATTTAGTAACCAGCTGCAACATTAGCAATCAATTTTCTGACAGACTGGAAGCCAGTTTAAGACCTGACAACTGGATTAGTACCACCCATGGCAAAACTTATGGAATAGCTGAGCATTGTAGCTCCATGAAACATACCTCTAAAAAAAAAACTTTTGTATTTTTTGCAGATCAATTATGGAATCAGTGTCGAGGGAAAAAACTGAATCAAATAAAAACACAATCAGTGATTTGTTGGATCACCTCAGACTTTCATAATTGCCTGAATTCTTTGGACGTCACAAATTAAAAACGATACTCTCCATCATGACCATGACCTCGTCAGAGGTCACAGATCAGCTGTCAAGGATGCAGCCTCATCATGGATCATTTTCTTCCGTTTACAACACAAATTTTCAGTTGGATTGAGCTCCAGGCTTTTTGCTGGCCATCTCACTGAGGTGATGTGCCTTTCCTGAGGAAAAGCTTTAGCACTCTGATCTGTGGCAGAATGCATCATCATCCTGAAAAATGACTTCTTCATCACTGAGCCTGCTTTCCATCACTGGAATTATAAAAGTGTGCACCTGTGCACTCACAGTTGTTGTAATGACTGCCATCTCTTCTGGATCTTTACCTGACATGAAAGCCCACATCACAAATGACTGGGCAAATGAGCTTTTTTCTTCGGGCAGTCATGCATGTTCTACGTTTCACAGCAACGGCACCAGGCAAAAGTTCCAGCAGCATCTCCTCGCTGATGCAAATTCATCAGTAACATCACTTCCCACCAGTCGTCCACAGTCCACCATTTCTTCGCTCAGCTCCCTTCAACCTTGCTTCCTTCTATTTAGGCATTATTGCTGAGTTATGTTTGGCTTTTCTGGACATAAATCCCATTCCATTCAGCCCATTTGTTACAATTCTGTCACAAACACTGACGACTGGCATTTATTTTTTGTTAGTTTTATTGTGCTTTTTTCTTTTGCCAGGGGTTGCGTGATCTACCTTCATCTTAGTTACTGACTGCAGCTGTCTGATCAGCTTCTCAGAGACCTGTAGACCAGCCGTTACAGCAGTCGAGTCAACTGAAGATAAACAGAGAGCTTTTTCAACTCCTGCTGAGACATGGGTCTTTCAGTGTCACAGTCCCTGGTCTCCATCTTTTCCTTCCTTCGTTTCTCTCTTGCTCTTTCCACTCTCGTTTTCTCTCATTCCACTGGTGTGAAAGTGTCTGAGTGGGCAGGTCTTACTGTCCCTGTGAGGTCCTTCTGGAATCATGTAGTCCTACCAGTTCCTGCTAAATCTCTGGCTGGCACACCTGCGCTTCATAAGCTCATTATCCACCTGTGTATTTAAAGAAGGCCTCAGCCTTCCACTCTTCACCAGATTACACAGCTTTGTGAGTAATAACACATTGAGGCTCTGATGGTTTCTTTCTTTGGCTTACCTTGTGTTTTCTCTTTTATCAAGGATTTGGAACTATTGCCGAAGCCATCACTGTCCGCCCACTCCATCGTCAGCCCAGCTGCCCTCGCTCCACGATTCCTTCCTTCTCTTCCATTATGCCCCTTTCATAAATAAACCTCTTAAACTCAGAACGTTAAGGTGAGAGCAGGTCAACTTTGTAACTTTATGTGACTGCGCCAAGATTTCTGTCTTTTTTTAGTGGTCATTAATTTTGGAATAAACCTGAGCACTGACCTGACTCTCAAAGGTTACTACTTCAGTTTTATTTAGTGGGAGAAAAAGGCCAAAATGCAAACTAAATATTAATACCGTCCAAAAGTGGCTCATGAGAAGCCTCCAGCACCCTGAACTTGTAGCAGCATAACCATAAGGATGACTCGGGGTCACCTGATCCAATCCGAACTACAAGCTTTATCAAAAAGGAAAGTTTGAAACCTAATCTTAAAACAAAAGAGGGTGTCCTTCTCCTGAGGCCAAGCTGGTTCTACATGAGAGGAGCCTGATAGCTGAAGGCTCCGCCTCCTATTTTACTCCAGAACCCACAAGTAATCCTGCAGCCTGAGTGCAAATTTCTCTACTGGGACAATGTGGCATTATGAGGTCTTTGATGATGGGACCGGATCATTTGTATGAGAGGAGAAGGATTTTAAATCCAATAGTGGATTCAAGAGGGAAGCTAATAAACTGTTTTTTTGTACACAGACGCCACTTCCATCTGAGGAGCCACTCTGAACATTGCTGCTCCACTTACCCACACAACTGCAAGGATTAGAATAGAATAGAATAGAATGCCTTTATTAAGGATGTAACAGAGATCCTTCTTTGTTTTGTCTTTATTATGGAGAATATCTCCCATTGATTTGAAGGCCATGATGAAACCAGAAGCTTGCAGACAAATTCATAAAGCTACTGTGTTGCAAGTATCCCATAATGAATCAGGTGTTGTTAAACAGTAACACAAACGTGATATAAAGTGTGAGACGACAGTGAAAATAACTTCATGTGAACCTTAAAATAATCAAAAGATTCGAGGGCCGTCTTGCGTTTGAGTGTATGTAACGAGGCCGACAGGACTCAGAATGATACTACCAGAGATAAAACCCTAATGCATTGATAGCTACGCCAAGTCAACTCCACTCTGACCAAGAAAAAATACCATTAAGTCGTGCTCCATTTCTGTGAAGGAGGACTCATACTGCAGCACAATAACGAGTCCACACACCTCACAGCTTTGAAGGACTTCTTGAAGTCCAAATAAGATCAAGGAGTGCTGGTTGTCATGGATTTTTGTATAATTTGCATTAACAGGTTCACTATGTCAGAATATCATTGTGACAAAGATCAACAGAAGAAAATGCATCCAGTCAACATATGAAGTTTAACAATTCACCGACATTCTGCTCATCAAAGTGAAAGTAGGCATCAGTGTGTCCTAAATGCAAAAGATCCTCACTGAGGAATTTTTATTTGCTGAATGAAGCAGTTAGTGTTTCATTCATAATGGCTGTACCCCTGCTTCCTTCTTCTGAAGCACTGTTAAATATATACAAATAAATATAGATGAAAAGCTCATGAAAATTACTGAAGCCTTGTAGTCTTGAATACTTGCAGTCTTCTGGTGCCTGTAAAAAGCATAAAACAACACCTAGAATAACGTAGAATTATTTGTATAATAAGTGCATGTTTTTAACACTAGATGGAGCCATCAAATCAGCCTCCAATCAGAGCGGCTCCGTCTCTCTAGCTTTGGGGAAACGACACTTTCCACCAGCACAAAATGAAATCATTTGTACTTTGAGTGTATATTTTGTGGTATCTGCTGCTTTATTGTAAATCTCAAGCCAACCATTAGATAATACTACAGTCCACACAAGTACTGATCCTTTTTGAAGACCGATGATTGCGTGGGTTTCCTCCGGGTGCACCGGTTTCCTCCCACAGTCCAAAGACATGCAGGTACTGGGGTTAGATTGATTGGTGATTCTAAATTGGCCATAGGTGTGAATGTGAATGGTCGTCTGTCTCGCTGTGATTTTCCTGTTAAAAGGTCCACTTAAGCTTGAACCTTTCTGACACACATCAGAAGCTGTTCTTGTCCAAATACCTGTTATTATTTTGTAATTACCAGAAGCGTGAGAACTTTAAATGTAACATTTTCATGTAAATAAGCACTCATATTACTAATAAGCTAGTATTCACTACATAACATTAGATCATACACTACTATTTCACCATATAAAAATAATGTATGTCCTAATTATGGGATTATTAGGAGGAAGACATTAATGCTATAAATGTTTAATGTACTGCTGTATAGACTGTCCACTTCCTTCCTGTATTCCAGTCTGTGATTAGTGTAGGAGGACCCCAGGTTTCCCTCCCAGCACGTCCTGACTGGGTGGAGCTCCTGAATGACAGTGGTTTCCTGCTGGAGGCTCAGGCAGGCCTAAAGCTATTTTAGAAGTTCCACTCCAAATCACTGTGGGTACGGGTGTCGTGTGTTTTTGCTGTGCTCAAGTTATTTTTGTGTGTGTTCTGGTGCATTTTGCTGTTAATGATTTTTGTAACAGAGGCGGGGGAATTGGTTATTTGCAGGTTAATCGTTTTGATTTTTTGAAGAAACAATTAGGTAAGACTTTAGCCGACCCCTAACTGAGCTGAGCATTCTAATTCATGTGCATTATGGGACTTGTAGAAGCGTTATCTGTTGCAGTGGGTAAAAATGAATATCCATGCGGTGCAGGGGTGAGCCAAAAATAAGACCACAGAGAGGGCAGGAGGAGCTCGTGTCTATGATCAAATCAGCCACTGATTTAGCGAATGACCGGCTGGTCAGTGAACCTGAGCGAGGCCTCTTCCTGATCACTGCTCCCGAGATTAGATCAGTGTTTATATCCTGCTCATAAACGCTAAATAATGTGACTTCAATCAAAGTTTTACCCAGAACTGGAATAGAACAGTTTATAAACATTAAATATCCATATATATTTTAGGATTTCTACAGCTGTCTTCCTTTCTTCTTATAATGCCTCTCATCCATCAAGCTGCTTCCTTCCTTTGTCTCCTTCCTTTCCTTCAGTTCAGTCCAAACAATAGTTAGCATGACTGAAAACATCATCAAGGAAGGAAAACAGGAACATTAGCGACTTGTACTACACCACAATTTTATTTACTAATCGGTGTCTTCTAATCTAATCCTATCATGGTCTGTATTAATTGTTTTATAGAAAACTCTGTGATGCAAAGTTTTTGTTCGAGGGCAGAACATTACATCAGCAGGTTTGTTGGTTGCTGCCGGAGCTTACTCACTAATAATCCTACATTAGTTTATATCAGCTAACTAGTGACAGAACCAATGACTCAATGGAAAACAAGGAAACGAAAAAGCAGCAAAGACTGTCCACTCTCACTCTCTGTCTCATTGTTGGCCAGCTGCACTGAAACAGGAGAAGTCACCTGTTGGCTGTAACGCTGGGGTTTGTACAGCACTGCCTGGATAACTCGAGTAATCACAATTTTTCTTTCTTTTTTTTGTAAAATTGTACCACTAAAGTATAGAATCAGTTATCAAAGGGTCCCCTGGAAGAACACTGTAGCAAACTCAAGACTCATTATAGGGCTGTCTCTAACTCTTGCTTTCCACAGCTGTTATCTTGAACATGCAACGCTGCCTCTACCTGTTTCTTTAATTTGTGTCCCTCCTCAGAAACTGATCTGAGATCTGGGGGGTCTTGCCAGAGGAGCTGTGATCGAGGATGCACAAGTGTACACTTTACATGTGACGATTGTATCAACAGTATTCCTTTATCTACATAAGGTGTTTCATTTTCT
Source organism: Cichlasoma orientale (assembly GCA_034780415.1). Lineage (NCBI taxonomy): Eukaryota > Metazoa > Chordata > Actinopteri > Cichliformes > Cichlidae > Cichlasoma > Cichlasoma orientale. Next base: position 32,637 of record JAVDPK010001734.1, on the reverse strand, counting down.
TCCCGTCACCATTTGTGTGTGTAATAAAAATATAAAATGTTTAAATAAATATAAAAGCTGTCATTAACACTGTTGTGCTCGTTGCTCATGTGACATCTGAGATCATAAAATGCAGTGATAAGCTAGAACAAAACAACGCACAGAAGAGCCGTGGGTCACATTTCCTCTGACATCACTCTGGAGCAAAGATGTCTCATTTTGTTAAATGCCTGTTGTCTCAACTCCTCTCATGTCTCTTCATCACTTCTTCTAATCGCATCTCTGGTGGGAGGGACTAAAATGCAAGGAGAGGAGGTGAGGAAAGGAATTGAGGATGCATAAAGCGAGAAATGAGAGGAGGGGTGTGCTTTCTGCGTTGTTGTGTTTTCTGTTTTGCTGTTGTGATGTTTATAAAAACTGTGCTGGTTTTAAAGCCTCTCTTAGGTTCATTTGTGTCTGTTTATGGTAGTTTCATGTTTCATGGCAGCCACTTTGTGTCTCTTTGTGGTCATTGTGGGTGGAGTTTTTATTTGTTGCTGTTTTCAGTGTTGGGGTCATTAGTCAAAAAAGTACAGATTTATTGGGTTTTAGTATTCAGAGACACTAAATCCTTCTAAACAGCACAAACTGCACTGAAAGGTGAGAGAAATAATTAAACAGACTTTGAGTTACAAGTTCATGTTTTTCAGGTCAAATTCAGGTGTTGGACACGTGATCCGGCTTAAAGTGTCAAACACAAAGAGCAGCAGCTCTTTAGAAAAATATCATGCGTGTCGTTCCCTCACTAATGAGGGTGCCTCCTGTGCATCAGTCTGCTGCTCTGTACTCCTCATGGTCTTAAGTGGAAATCAGAGCGACAGAGGTCTAAGGTCAGCACTGTTAAAGCGTGTGCGCGGGTCACTGGCTCAGTCTTGCAGCGTGATGCTCTGCTGCCCTCCAGCACTGCTCCAGGTGCTTTTAATTAGCACAAAAACACGACGTGTCAGCGGTCAGTTTCAGATATCTCCAATGAAGAGTGTGACTCCGTACAGTCTGACAACACCATGCTGGTCAGTGCGCTCTGACGAAATTACACACTGGCAACCAAGTCAGTGAAAGGAGGAGGGCAGATGGCTGATGGGGGGTCTGTGATTGTGCACATGGCTCTGGACACTACACAGTGTCTTGGAGACATGAGTGAAGAGCGGGTGATGTGGAATATTTCCCTCACTCGATGTTCCCTCAGTCAATGTTGAGTGATCAGATTACTCACAGTGTGGTGCACTGAAACCCTAAACTGTTGGCACAGACAGACCGTGAGACGGCCGGCCTTTAGGTGGTGTCAAAGGATGCATAATAGTTGTCATAATAGGAGCGCTGCCTCAGAGCTGCTGAGGCAAGCTGTATGAAGAACCCCAACTTATCTCTCCTGAGTCGGGAACCCCAGCTCTGTTTCTCAGTCAGCTTGCCCAACCCCCACCCCATGCAAAATGAGCCGCTGACCTCAGGACATATGAATGAAGTGTTTTTGTCTTTGTGGCTCAAGTAAGTAGCTTCCATGCTGGGTACCTACTTAAAGAATCTGACAAACAGCAGAGCATGATGTCATCTATCAGCGAGCGGCATTAGTCATTGTAAAGGACACTTTGGAAGAAGGTTATCACTACAGTATATGAGCAGTCACTCAGAGAGACTGGCTGCTGAGATACACACTGCACAAATGAAGAACAAACTACGATATTCATGAAAATGGAAGACAGGTTAAATATATATTACAGCAGCAGTGTGTGAGTATCCATGAGAGGAAAAATGCTGCATGCAGTATAAAAAAGTACTGTGTGAATGGACAGTCAGTAAGTAAGTGTCGCTGCCCATTATTAAGACACACAAAGCTCTAATTTAATGGTTAGAATTATAGTGCATGTGTTGAGCAGGTGTATGGTTTCAGTGCTCTCTGTAAAGATCAAAATAAACAGCTGTAATAAAATGAATTTTTTCCACCTGTGGATCTGTTATTGATGCTGAACAAGGGAAGCTGAAGGGAAACTAGCCCTTTTTTATAAACTTCACGCTGAGGCCCATCAGACCTTCCAGCTATGGTCATTTTTTCAAAAACCTGAGCGGTCAGTCGGCGCTGGTTGATCTTGCGTTCAGACGTGCAACATAAGTTCCCATGAAGATGAACCCCAGGAGGAAAGTTACCCACCTCTGTGACACTGAAAGCCAGACGTGGGAAGTGCAAGTAATTCATTTCTGTACTTATGTAGAATTTTCAGATATCTGTACTTTACTTGAGTACTTATTTTTCTTCCAGCTTGTTTACTTTTACTCCCTACATTTTTACACAAATATCTCTACTTTCCACTCCTTACATTTTCATAAAGGTTCATTATTTTAGGTTTAAGACATCTGAGATGAGATATTGCATCCCTTCGTGCAGCAACCTGTTTGAACCTAAATGGAGGGAACAATAGCACATAAAAGATAATCCTACTGTGTATCCATCACCTACATGAAAAGATCAAAACTTACTTAATTTCCACGGGTCATCTAACCACTGTCTCCTTGGTCTCTCTTGCCTTCTGGTGCCCTTCCACACCATTTAATATTCTATGGTAACACATTTCAAAAGCTTCCAGCCAAGAATCTGTTCGATCAGGTCGATCGTGTTTGTGTAGTGACCGCATGGAGACAGGCGGGTCCATGTGCGGCACTTTGTGACAAAGAGGTTGTGCTTGCAGCAAAGTCTAATAATCTTTCACTGCTTTCGTGTCTGCTTCCATAACCATATTTATCCATTGTGATGCTATATTTGCTGTTGTCACAGGACACACCTGGGCAACAAAACACACCTGTCAGTCACGTGTCCCAATACTTTTGCTCACAAGAATAACGGGTGGGTTCATCTTTTGATGTTTTCAGTCTACAGGCTGGTTCTTAAATATTGGAGGCGATTGCTCTGAGATCAATTTCAGGTGTGCCTGACTGCACAGCGGGAACCCAGGCTCCACCCCAAAGGGGGGCGATAACCAGCCCAGCCCACGCCCTGGAGCTGGAGCTGGAGGAAGGAAGACTCCAAGACAATAACAAACACAGCGAGGATCATGACAGGACAGTGAGGCCAGTCCCTTTATTTATCCTGCTCACCTGCAATGTATTTTTATCAGCTCGGGTTCTGACTTGTGTTTCTTGCCTGGCGAGCCAAAAAAAGCACTAATACTACAGCATAGCACTTGTACTTTTGGAGGGGTGTTTTTATTGTTTGATGTTTTGGCATCTGAGTTTTTGGTTTGGTTTTCTGCTTGTTTTTATGATCTCAGGCTTGCTTAGTTTGAGTTATCGAGGTTCTGCATAGTTATGGTTTATATTCATCTGTTTGTTGGTTACCCTGCCTCCCTGTGTCGTGTCAAGTCTCCACCTCTGTCTGGTGTTTAGTTATTTCCGGTTCTTTAGTTTTCTGTCCTGTGTCTCTTTAGCTTGATTCTGTTCACCTGTTTGTTCCTCGGCTCTTTTGTGTTTCCCCAGTTAATTTCCTGTGTATTAGTTTCTGTTCTTTGTCATGATATCTGTTATCTTGTTACACATCATGATATATATACTCATTCATTTTAGAATTTTTAAATATCTGTACATTTTGAAGTTTTTTTCCCCATACTGTGAGGTATCCTGCAAAACAAACTGAAGTATAAATTTCTGTTACTCAAAGGTTGCATGAAAATACGAGGCAACTTATTGCAATTTAGAGGAGGCTGCACTGGATAGGTTGTAGGATTGTAGTGAAGTTTAGTGATACACTATGGTGGACTGGTGATGAGAAGCTGGGGTGTTCATGGGCTGTTAGGTTACATCAAGGGTAGTAGAGATCAGTTTAAATTTAAGCTGATGATGCTGCTGATTAGTCACTCACTGAATTCAACCTTCTATACTAGCTTTATAGTGTCTAGAGGCTGGAAATCAGCTCATGTAACATCTGCTGCTGACTTCAGCTGGCTAAATCCACAAAGAGTGGCAGCACACAGGTCAGCTGGTCACAGCCTGTACATAATCTGCTTGTGCTCACAATAGAAATCAGTGTGACGTATTTCTAAGTGATGATTTTCACCCAGCTGCACCACCTGCCAAATCTCACTTTACCCCCTGACTGTACTCATTTTTCTGTCTAGGTATGGAGACAGTCACCATTTACATGGTAGCCACCAGCAAATTGTTTTCCCTTTGTTTTTCTCTGCTTGTGTTCTATATAATACTGCTCAAAAAAATTATAGGAAACGCATCAGATCTCCATGGAAAATAAATCATGCTGGACATTGTGTACCTTGTATCGTTGTGTACCTTGTGTGCACAATGAAAATGAGTTGAATCTAATCTAACATCTAACATCTGTACTGATATGGACTGAGGAATGTGTTGGGAAAAGGATTCAACATGTTTGAAAATTTATCAAAATTATCAGCCTACAGAGGCCGAATTTAAAGACACCCCGAAAATCAAAGTGAAAAAATTATGCAGCAGGCTGGTGCATTTTGCTGAAATTTCATTACAGCAACTCAAAATGGTACTCAGTGGTTTTTATGGCCCCCACATGCTCCTAATTGGACAAGGGATGGGGTCCTGGGGGATCTAGACCAGGGCATCACTGAGCTGGACAATCTGAGGTGCAACCTGGCAGTGTTGGATGGACTGAAACATAATGTTCCAGAGGTGTTCTATTGGATTTAGGCGAGGTGAGCGTGGGAGCCAGTCATCCTCCAGGAACTGCCTGCACACTCTCGCCACATGAGTCCGGGCATTGGCACGTATTGACGTGATATTTTCAAGCAAAACTAGTGAAAAAACAGTCAGAAAAGAGGAGGGAAAAATGTCAGTGGCCTCCACCTGTAAAACCATTCCTGTTTGGGCGGGGTCTCATTGTCGCCCCTCTAGTGCACCTGTTGTTTATTTCATTAACACCAAATCAGCTGAAACTGATTAACCACACGCTCTGCTACTTAAGACAAAAAGACATAAACCTAAAATCTGAGCTGAGATTTGAGCCAATCAAAAATAGAATTTTTACTTTGGGGGTTTTATTCTCAGGATATTTATATTCATAGTCCTACTATGACCTGGCAACCAAGAATGTTTGAAACAAATTTTGTACCAGCCCACCCAGTACAACCTGACCTATAATGGAGCTCAAGGCAAAGTTATGGGACCATTTATCAAATGACTTATCTAGTGGGACCACAAATAGCTGGGTGAAATTTCATAGCGGTCCTTTCCCTTTTGAGATGCTGGACCAACCAACACTACCAAAAATTCACTTCAGCCTTCAATCAGCCTTCTGCCACCACCTCAAATATTCTTGTCTTCATGTTATCTGATCCTGTGTGTTTTTAGCCTAAGTAAACACAGAAATACTAGATCTTCTGCTTCTGCACAGCACCATCACACCAACAAAAATCTATGGAATGAAGCCAGCGCGGTTTTAGCTTTTCTTTTTCATTTTACAGCTGGAGTGCTGAGGGAAACTGCCAAGAGGGTATTTGGTGTACAGAAAACAAGAAGATTTGGTGGTGGAATTAGGAATTACAGGAAAGTATTCAAAAGAGGAGATTAGCAAAGAAAAAGTGGGATAGTCAGGGAGATGAGGAAGCTAGAGAGGAGTACTGGGAGGCTAGGTGTACAGCAAAGGCAAAAGAAAAGGTTTATTTCACTATAAACCTTTTCTTTTGCACACTAATGAAGGAGAAAAGGACTTGCAGAGAGATCGAGCTGAAAAAAAGAAAAACTGTCACAGGAAGACACAGTTGGTCTTACATGCATAAAAATGTAAATGAGCCGTTTTCCTGTTTTACTTTGAAGGTTTTCAGCGGAAGTTGTCCTGTTTTTGCCAGCTTGTTTGTGGAGAGAAACTTTTCTCCAAGGATCGCGCTCCTCCTCCCCACGCTCCTGACATGCAGCCACTTCAGCGGCGTACTCTTTAAGCAAAAGCCGCTTCATGAAGTCATCCGCCTCGCTTCTTTTCCCCTTCTTTTCTTAATCCGACCGGGCCAAAGCCGTTCCCGCTCTTAACGAAATTCTAAGGAATCAACAGCGTGGACCGAGGCGGGATGGGGCGGTCCAGCTGAAGCTGCAAGCTCGAGAGAGGCTGAGTCTTTGAGCGGCAGTTTCCCCGGTGCTCCCACCACACTGCGCGAACGCCTGTACCCGCTTTGGAGGCCATGGGCTGCGGCTTGCGGAAACTGGAAGACCCGGAGGACAGCAGCCCCGGGAAAATCTACTCCACCTTGAAGAGACCGCAGGTGGAGACCAAAACAGACACCGTGTACGAGTATGTGCTGCTGGACTTCAGTTTGGAAGGTAGGCGTGTGGCATACTTTCATCCATCAATCAGCTGACAGAAATGTTCGAGTAAGTGTGTGAGGATTTCCCATCAGAGCTGCATATGCTTCCTGTTATAGGGAATATATTCTGGATTCACTGACTAACCATGCATCTGGTTTTGATCGAACATCTGTAACACACTCAAAGATAAATGCAGGAAAAGATACACGGACTGGCAGAAAATTATTCACCAACTATTTTGATAGTCCATCTTTTTGTTCCATCATCACATTCATGAGAATATAGCAGCTTTTCTTTGTCTTATCTGAAAATAATTTAAATGGTTCTGTTGTTTACACTGATACTGAAGCATGGTGTTTTATAGTTTTTATGGGCATTTCCACTATTTTACAGAGCAAATGATTCATGAGGAAATATTTTGTCAATTTTATTATTTTCCAAGTACTTCAAAGCCAAAGTGATTAATTGACAGTGAATGGATGGCAGCAGTTTTGGTTGACTGTTAACTGTTTGTCAGAACAAATTAAGCAACTTCAGAGAATAATGAAAAAAGAACATGGTTGGTATCCACCCAAAGTTTTATCACCAGTGTATCATTAATATCCACCCTTACTACAAGATGCTCTGTGCTTTAATGTCTTCAGCAACCTTAAAGGGAATATTAACTGTAAATTCAAATGTAATATGTAATAAGTATCTTTTTTTCATTTTAATATTCATAAATCGCAGTTGCAGCTTTAGTTTGCTTCCAATATTTCTCCACATACCTCTCACACTGCTCTCAAAGTGAACCATTGTCAGTGATCTTAATGGGCCCTTCAGCTCAGCAAATACAAGTTCTTCCCCGTTTCCTTTTTACAAAGACCTAAAAGTGCACCTTGTTGTTCCTTTTTTCTGACTGAAGCATTCCTATTGTTTATTTGGCCCTAAAATGGCCCTAAATAGCAGGCTTGTTTATGATGCTTTTAATTTGTAATTCCCTGGGAAAAAATGTAATAAAAGCACCGTAAAGCCAAACAGGAAGCAGCTGATGTCCAAATCACTGTTTTAGAAAAAAAAAAGTGTGTGTGGGGGGGGCTGACCTTTTAGTTTATTTTCAAGTCCTCAACATGTGTGTAAAGAGTTAGCATCTAACTCTGGATTTCTCCTGGTAACAGGGCTGCTCGTCCAGCCTATCGTGAAATAGGTCACCCAAGGCCCCCACCACCACCACCACCACCTTTGCTAGTCACTTGTTCCCTCAGCGAACTCACAGACACACTGATTCAGGCGCCTTCCCGTGCGGCTCAATGCAGCATCCTTCCAGAGTAATAAAAAACACCTGCTCTGATATGGAGTTTAATTTGAGCATGTTGAACATGTGCAAAGACTGCTGTTTTCCAAGGCTAATCCCTTCATCTGGCCCACCGACTGGCCGTTTTCACTGTGACCTATTTGGAAGGAAGCGGTGATTAAGTTCTGAATGGGAGCTCAGCATGTAAACGGCAGGCCGGCGCACTGATGAATCCGGGAGAGGAGCGCCGCTCTCCGAGTTAGAGGAGGTCAGAGGAGCAAAGTGCTCCTGTTGTGCCGTCTCCAGAGAGGAGGAGTAGTATTAGTAGAGCTGCAGCCTAACATTGTTTTCACTATCACTGACGAGCTGCAGATTTTTCTGCTACACAGTATTAAAATCAAAATGACAATACGGAGCGTTAAAGCAGTCTGATTCCTTTTTTTTCTGTAGTTGTTAAGCTCAGCCTTAAACATCTGCAGCAGCAATACTGATCTGTATAGTCTGCATATATTCATACTAAAGGGGTGGTTCTGAAAAGCCGTGCTGGTGAGTAACTTGTGCACCCGGACTGACTTTGTTAATATACAACAGTGTGATCATTCAATGCAACAATCAGCTTCTCCTGCATTTTGAGCCCAAACTGTTGCCACCTCGCTCTCTGAGGATACTTTCATAACTGCCGCGCTGCAGCATTTCAATAAAGCACTTCAAAAGTTGTATTTCTCTCAATTTGCAGACAAGCAGAGCAACGATCCACAGTTGAGTTCGCTGACGTGTGACCCCATTCACAGTGAATGAGAAGCGACACGTTTGAATCCTGAAATGCATCCGTGTGAATCCTGCAAAATCACGAGTTTCTTTTCTTTTTTAAAACCATTTGGTCGTGTGTCTCATTGGTGTGTTAGCTGGTGGAGGAAAGCTGTGAAAGATAAGGGGCCTTATTACTTTAACATTAATTTTTGCAAATGAAATGGTCAGAAATACGCTGAAAACACAGATTGGTGTAAAATAATATAATACAGACTCACTGCCTCGTGCACTGCCGCCCCAAAAGAAGCATTCTGAGACGGGACCAACCCCGATTGTTTTTCCCGTCCGTGGTTTTAATTTGTGATCAAGCTAAGGAAAACGCTCATTAATGTACCCATCTGGTTTCCTTCCGTGGCCCGAGTCCACGTCATTTTAATTATGCTAGTAAGAATTTTTGTTACACACCACACTCAACAAAAATGGGATGGAAATACCCACTGCATTCAGTTACTGCCTTAGATATTAAAGGTATTCAAACACGTGGGATTAAATTTAATGTCAAACGTTTGTTTTTGAGCAGCTGCAGAGCCAAGTATATTTAGTTTGCTGTTTCCAAACGAGCACAGAGAGGCTGGCGGATGAAAAGAATGCTGGTTTTGGGGTTTCGTTATTTCAACGTGCCACATGCATGCTTAAATTTAGATACAGCGTAACATGTGGGTAAATAAAAGTAACAGATTGGTCTCAGCCCTTGCATGAATTTGTAACATTTAATGTTGCCACAGAAACTTTTTTTTGTTGCCAGTTCTGTGTGTAACCCACCAGCAGTGGGTTCAGGACCCGCTGTGGAAAATTGCTCTGAAGTCCTCGGGTTCTCTGAGCCAGTCATGAGCGGGGAGTCATGGGTTTTGCCCTCAGACAGACTTATAAATACATTATTTCAGACGGGGTGTGAGTGAGTCACAGATCCACTTTAGACAAACGCTGGTTCAGACGAGTAACAACAATAATGAGCTTTGTGAGAAGACTTTGCTTCATAATCGATTCATCGCCGCATAACAAACTTAATGTGTGTTCAGCAGCTGCAGTGAGGGATCACAGCAGGGCTTAAAGTACAGTTTAAGTTCATTTTAGACACATTGATGAGCGCTACATCAGGTTCAGACAAGCTGGAGTTTAACCTTGGTCACTTATGCCCCTGTCAAACCTCAACATGTGGCTCAGAAGCACTGCGTGTTTACGACTGATTCTCTGCGAGAAGTGTGAGAATGGCACATTACTCTTCAGGCTTCCTGTATTCTTGGATCCGCGTCATGTGCCTCACTTGAAATGTGCAAATGTCTCTTGCTGAGTGTGAAGCTCCATAATTGGCACGGCTAAAGATAAACTGGAGTGGTTCCAGTCTGTAGAGGTCTCGTACAGACTGTGTTAATTTTATGATTTGGTTAAAAGAAATGGATGGAATCTGTAGTGGTTTAGTCAGTCAAGTTTCTTCTTGCCAAACGAGCTGTGAAAGACCCTCACAAAGCCAGTCTGTGCCACCAAATGTGCACCAAATTTACTGGCTGGTGATCAGATTTAGGAACGTTAGGAATGAAAGGATGCCACTTGGTTTGATGGAAATGAAAACTATCAGCTTACAGAGGCAGGATTCAAAGATACCCTGAAATGGTACTCAGTGGTTTGTGCATGTATGCATGGCTTGGCCGGCAACATCGGGGCTCCTAATGAGATGAAGGAGGGTGTCCTGGGGATCGCCTCCCAAATCTGGACCAGGGCATCACTGAGCTCCTGCACAGGCGCCTTGAGGCGACTGTTTATTGTGATTTGGCACTATATAAATAAAATTGAATTTAATTGTGGTAAATGGACAAGCTAGCTGCTTTAATTTGTTTGTAAACCAGATACAAATGCATGTATATAACACTGTTTAATTTCCTGAATTGTGAGTGAGTGAGTGAGATTTTGTGCGTGCAGCTACTACTGATGCGTATAAGAGTGTCAGTCATTTTGGCTGCAGTTTGTTGGGACTTGGTTCAGTAAATTTGTGTGAAAATGAAAATGATAGAGCTGTCAGTAGAGCTGTGCCAGATGTCATATTTTGGGTTTCAGCGCTTTGCTCCTTGTTATTATGGAAGCCTCATTCCTCTCACTGAACAGCAGAGAGAGGGCAGAGAGAGAGCGAGCGTGGTGCCTGCGCTGGGAAAACAAGACCTCATTGTAAAGAGTGCTGTCCTTAGCTTTTCACTGGGCCTTTTGCGGAGAACAAAATCCACTCGATGTGTATGAAAATAATTTGTTAAACAGGTTCACAACTGGGTTCAGATTTCATCAATAAAACTGTACCCCTGGCTCCAGGATATCATCACCTCTTCTTGAAGCAGTGAAGCGTTTCTGGGACACAGTGGCTATCACATACCCACTATCACACCCACCACGTATTTCCCAGTGCTCCCAGTCAGCTTGGCCTGATTCTACTCTGAGAGGAGGCTGGACGTGGGGCCTGGAGCCCGAGGCAGTGCATCAAAGTGCCTAATGGCTAATGCTTCCTGAGCTGATTATCGCTAGCTGAGGTGTGTGTGTATATATAGCATATATGCCGGACATATTCTGTTTCTGTGGCAGAAAGAAAGCATGTAGAGTTCTGCGGAATCTTTGTAGTTATTGATCTTTTCATTGCAAATTGCTCACTGTGCATTGTTCATCTCTGCTTACATCATTTAAAAACCCCATGCTCACAGCATTGAGCATCCTCAGCATGTTATTCCAACAAACTCGTAGCATCTTCCATCTGTTTCTGCTGTTAGACTTCAGACTATAAAGCAGTTTTTCCACCTGAAAATGACACTTGGAGAAAAAAAACATATCAAGGATAATTCCTCTTTAGTTTAGCATGGTTTTATAATATGGCTCTATGGGTCATGTTGCCTTTGCACTATTGACCTCACTTCTGGAGATTCTAGCAATCAGGAAATTGCACAACTGTTTACAAAACCATGTTCTTAAAACCTGGGAGTTTACCACTTCCTGCATAAAGAGAAAGTTATTTGACTATAACAACAGTAGAGCCTCATTAAGGTTAACCCAGCCAAGCCCAGCATTATCAGTGGATATAAATATATAACAGAAAAGCCAAATAAGATAATTTTTAATCTTTTTAAAAATCCATGGGGGAAAACATCATGCTGGATATCTATACTGATATGGGCTGGGTAATATCCTTTCATTAATGTTAGTAATGAAAGGATGCCACATGATTTGATGGAAATTAAAATTATCCTCCTACAGAGGCTGAATCAAAGACACCCTGAAAATCAAAGTGAAAAAATGATGCAGCAGGCTAGAACATATTGAACAATTTGCTGAAATTTCATTGCAACAACTGAAAATGGTCCTCGGTAGTTTGTTTGGCCCCCACGTCCTGACAGCATCAGGGCTCATATTGAGATGACTGATGGTGTCCTGGGGGATCTCCTCCCAGATCTGGACCAGGGCATCACTGAGCTCGTGGACAGTCTGAGGTGCAACCTGGCAGCGTCAGATAAACCAAAACATAACGTTCCAGAGGTGTTCTGTTGGATTAGGTCAGGTGAGCATGGGGGCCAGTCAGTGGTATCAATTCCTTCATCCTCCAGGAACGGCTTGTATACTCTCACCACATGAGGCCAGACATTGGCGTGCACCAGGAGGAACCCAGGCAGTCAGGTATCTGTTGGCCAGTCTGTATAGAGCTATGTTTCCCTCCATGGATATGCCTCCCCATCACTGACCCACCACCGAACTGTTCATGCTGAATGATTTTACAGGCAGCATAACGTTACCCACAGCTTCTTCAGACCCTTTCAAGTCTGTCACATGTGCTCAGAATGAACAGTGTGCACCAGTGGTGGACCTGCCACTTCTGGTATTTTATGGCAGTGCCTGGCAGTGAGCACAGGGTCCACTAGAGGACGTCAGGTCCTCAGGCCACCCTCATGAAGTCTCTTTCTGATTGTTTGTTCAGAGACATTCACACCCGTGGCTGCTGGAGGTCATTTTGTAGCTCTGGCAGTGCTCATCCTGTTCCTCCTGCACAAAGGAGCAGATACCGGTCCTGCTGATGGGTTAAGGACCTTCTACTCTACTAGAGTAACTGCTTGTCTCCTGGAATCTCCTTCATGCTCTTGAGACTGTGCTGTGAGACACAGCAAACCTTCTGACAATGGCCCGTATTGATGTGCCACCCTGGAGGAGTTGGACTAACTGTGCAACCTCTGTAGGGTCCAGGTATGACCTCATGCTACCAGTAGTGACACTCTCCATCCATCCATTCTCTTCCGCTTATCCTGTTCAGGGTTGCGGGGGCCTGGAGCCTATCCCAGCTGTCATAGGGCGAGAGGCAGGGTGCACCCTGTACAGGTCGCCAGCCTGTCCCAGGGCTAACACAGAGAGACAGACAACCATTCACACCTACGGGCAATTTAGAATCACAAATTACCCTAACCCTACTAACGGCATGTCTTTAAACCGTGGGAGGAAACCCACGCGCACATGGGGATAACGTGCAAACGCCACACAGAGAGACCCGGGTCAAGGTGGATTCAACCTCAGGACCTTCTAGCTGTGAGGCAGCAGTGCTAACCACCACTAGCCAGATGCAAAGCAACAGTCAGAAAAGATGAGGAGGGAAAAATGTGAGTGGCCTCCACCTGTAAAACCACTCCTGTTTGGGGGTCGTCTCATTGTTGCCCCTCTAGTGCACCTGTTTAACACCAAAGCAGCTGAAACTGATTAACGACCCCCTCTGATACTGAACTGACCAGATCAATATCCCAGAGGTTTCACTGACTTGATGCTAAACTGTGATTAACAATTTTAAAAAAAATTTTGGTAATGTGATTGTGCTCCAAGTGTTGTAATTGGTATTGCCTTCAGTACCTGAAACTACCCCACGTCTTTACTAATGCCAGAAATGTGTCCAGACAAGCTTTTGTTGCACAGTTGGTTCAGTGTTGGACTTTTCCTCCATGATCTTTCCATGTCGCTGACTGGACAGGGCAGAATCACGTGCTAACACGCTCTATGTTTTAAATGGGACAGTATGTACTAAGGGAGCGTATTAACAGAATTTAAAAACAAAAAACCAAAATAACCAACATGGTCAAGATTACCTCAGTTAGAGGTTCTGTGTGTCAGTTTTTGATTAATTTTCGATTAATTGCACAGCCCTACATCACCCCTGGTGACCTGTCCAGTGTGTACCCCACCTCTTGCCCTATGACAGCTGGGTTAGGCTCCAGCCCCTCCCGTGACCTTGAATTGGATAAGCGGAAGAATAAATTATATAATGAATAAATTATAATCATATAAATCCATATTTGCAGGATATTCTGCAGAATTCAAACTGGATCAGTCATGTGATCATGAACGATCTGCTTCTTCTTGTTTATGTGCTTTATTGCATCATAGTTTTAGTGTTTTTAGATTTATGTATATTTATGGCCGACTGTGTTTCTTCTGTCTCTTATACATTTGTTGCTCAGTCGTGCATAATTTATTGGTCCATCTAGGGACAGGCACTGTAAACTAGCTTAGCTATAAATGCTACTTCTTTACCACCCACCCCTCCTCCGATCTGATTGTTTCATGTGAATAAAAACATGAGATGTAATGATGGTCCTTTTAATATTGTCCCTGGTCAGCACACATATTTGTCTAATGATCCAGCTTTCAGTTTGCACACCATGTGGCTCTACAGCATCCTCCTGCAAAGGTGACAAAGCCCTGTTCTTGTTCTTGTGACAAGTGAGTTCCTACATGAGAGCTGCCTGAGGCTTGGAGCAGTCTTGATAGAAGAATAGCCTCGGCCTGTATTCCCCTGCTCATGGACCAGCTTCATGCAGTGACTTGATCAATAATATGAGGGGATTCAAGGATTAGAGGGTGATGTGAGGACCACACGAAGGATACAAATGATGGAAAGAAGGCTAAATGTAAAGTGATGTATATTCATGTCTGACTGAATGAGCTGGCGTAATCGTCTTCCTCTCAGAGAGGATTGGGTTGTGAAGTGGTTTGACCGACCCCAGCCTTAGATGACTGTCCCAGTTGTAATGGGGCATTTACTGTTTCTGCCTGCCAGGTCGGTTTATTATTTCCAGAGGGCAGTGCAGTTATCTGTAATCTCGGTCTAATCTGAGTATCTAATGTCCCACGACAGATCATTTCAGATTAAAGTCTGTATTTTGGGTATTAAATTTGGAGGAGATTTCAAGGACACTGAAAGGCAATACAGACCTGACAAATTTACACAAGTAATCATGAATGACGTGGTGTGTTTAATCTTAAGCTAATGATCAGAAATGATCCATATTAAAAAATTAAAGAAGGTTCTCTAAATATAGATCTTATGTTTTTGTCAGCCGCATTTGAAGGAACCTTTAAATTTGGACAGCCTTTCTCATCTGGGTGTGACATAATCAGCCTTCAAATGCAGCTTTTGAAAGCTGCAGCCCCTGAATTTGGAAACGCCTCGTGTCATGCTCACTGGACGGCCAGATTGAGTTGCAGTAGTTTTTGACTTAACTGCAAAATGTGGTTATTTGGGAAAAAATCCATCAGATCTGTTCCTGACTCAGAAAGCTCGATTGGGTATTGATGATGTTGATAGGAAACCATCTTTGGGTCTCATCACTTAAGTTCTTTGTGGTTTTGTGTTTATTACGTGAGGTGTTTGCTCAGGGAAAGCGTAGATAGCGTGGAGGATGCGAACATCAGAGGCTCAGCAGTTTGGGGGTATTTCACACATGCTAATGTTTTCTTTGGCTGTTTGTCATAATTTTTTACTTAACTGCAAAATGTGGTCAAGCGAGTTGACGGCTAAAGAGCTCATTCAGCGACGCCTCCTTTGTTAGCTTCTCTCTCTCACTCCTAACAAGTGTTTCCTCGCAGGGTTTAACACTTTGTTGGGAGGCTTTTAATTGCACTTACAGTAACGTGTTGTTGTCGATTCACATTATATTCACTTCGTCTGTCTCATCTGTTCTGCTCTGTGTGTGAGGAGGTACAAACAGAGAAGTTGAGAGCAGAGCAACTACAGATACTGGCTCAACCATGAATGAGTACAAAGACTGAGCAGAAATCAAAGTGTGTAAATCATTTAGGTAAAAAAGTAAGTACTTTTCATTTATATTTATATTTGTCCTGCTCTTCTGTATTATTTACAGAATTGGTTATTATTAAAATGTGTTTTTGTCATATTTTGTATCGGTCTGAAAAAAAATCCTGTATTGGGCTCTAATGCCAGGATAACAGGTGCACTAAGACTGTTGGGGAAAAAATGAACCAGTAGTCATATATAAAAATGTTTCGATGAAATAACACATTCTCCACATCCTTAAATGTTACTGCTTGTGAATAGTGACAGCTGAGACAGCAGCTAACATTAGCATATTTATTTCAAGCTTTCAAGCAGATTAAAGGTCTGATTTTTGACACTGATCAGTGATACATTTACACTACCACACAATTTAGACACACCCTGAGTCATTTTTTCTGCTACCAGTCCTGCTGCTGCTGCTGAGTTGGCGTGACACCAGTGAGAATGGGAACATTCATTTCACTACACACACACACACACACGAGGAAATGTGTACTTGCTGAACCCCTTCACTAGACAATCAGGTGCACCAGAGCTGGTGTATCTGTGCTGGTAGCTTAATCACACTCATCTCTTGAGCCTGCTGATCAGTTTGCTGCTCCTCACTAACAACATTCAGGTTTGAGCTGATGGTAGCTTTCAACACTAAGATGTGTATTTTTGATATTTTTGATTCAGTCTTTTTTTTTTTTTTTTACTTTTTTTTTTCATATTTATAGACAACACTTTATTAAGGTTATAGCAAATGCAGTTAAGAAATAAATAAATTATTATATTTTTATTTTTATTTTAATATATTTGATGTACATGATGAGTGTTGATACCAGCCTTTTCTTAGCCAACAATTTGTGATCAAATCTGTATCTTATTCTGCATTTACATAGATTACTGAGCAGGCTACCCAGGTGTATCACTTTAGCATTTTCTTTTTTATCCATTTTCTTCCACCCATCTGTCCAAGATAATTACACTCTCCATGATACTAGCAGACAATCATATTTTTATAAAGTTCAAAGGTTACTAGCCCCTGTTCTCCTGTGTCGCAGTTAACTAACAGCTGGCTTGCTCGATGTCATTCAGCTGCCTCCTGGGGGGGGGGGGGTGTCTCGTCCCACAGTCAGACAGACTCCTGCTCAGCTGAGCTGGACCCCAGACATTAGTTCATATTTTGCTCAGTGAGGTCTAGATTATTCTAACGTACTCTTCAGCAGGTGAAGTGATTCTTATGCCAGTGTGAGGAAGAAGATTTCAGCCATAGAGGCGGCTGATGCCTGCTAGTAAATTTGTATTTAATATAGGAGCACCTTACAAACTCCATGTCTTAGTCCCCAACACACACACACACACGGTGTTTAAATAATCTGTTGCTTTTATAATATTAAGTATTTGCTGTGTGAATCCTATAGAAATGTAACTCACAGTGGCTTTAGGGTCTTTGTCGCTGTAATTCTGAGCCTTAACGTTTCTATACACTGATCATTGTTATTTATAAACAACCTGTTGGCAGGTTTTGGAAAAAACAGTGAAAACCAGGCGTGTTCAGGGTAGGTTCTAACCTAAGGAGCAAATACATGAAGAGCAAATACATGAAGAGCGACATCACC
>JAVDPK010001733.1:140535-162257 GCA_034780415.1 Cichlasoma orientale | reverse complement strand
CCGGGGGGGGGGGGGGGGGGGGGGCTGGACCAGCCCTCTTTTAGAAACATGGCCTCTTTGAAGTTTGCAGGGAGCAGAGGGAGGGGAGAGCGGAGGATGGACGAATAAAGGATGAATTGTTTTATTGGCACTGAAACATAAACACATAAAGCACCTCAGGAAGCCGTGTGTGACCCCAGAGCACTGACGGCAGGTGATTTTCACCCACCTGAAAGTGAGAGCGTTACAAAACTCATGTTAGTGTTCTGGGGCTAAACTCTGAAAGGATGGATGGATGAAGCGCAGACAGATGCATGCTGGTTAGATAGCTTCAGACACAGCAGGATGAGCGTACAGGTAAATTTGGGTGGTGTTTCCATTGTGTGGTAAGGAATCCCCCGGGCTCAATGAAGCAGCCGTCTCACTGATGAATGCGCATTTCAAATCCCTTTTTATGCAGAGAGGGACAACACACACACCCACACACACACACACACACACACAAAGGACAGCTGCACTGTAAGCTGGACACAGACACCCTGACACGCCCCCACCCCCCTCGATCCCGTGACGCAGGAACACACGATCATCACTGCCCAGTAAAACACCTTTTAACTGGGGGAACTCTGCAGAGCTGAGGCCTACAGCAGATGTGCTTTTCTCATGACTCAGCACCTGCGCACCAAATGACATCACGATGCCGAACGCAGCCCGACAGCACAGCCGAGCCGCACCGCCTTCAGCACGTGAAGGAGAGGTGAACAAACCAGAGGGGCCGTGGTGAACGGCGCCCGTCATCTTTAAGCTGTATTACTGCAGCGACTGCAGCAGCCTCTCTTCTTTTCAAGGTGAAGGAGAGCTGAGCAGCTGGAAGCTAGCAGAGGCAGTCTCTGGATCGCCCAAACACACACAGAGACGGGCTGTAAGAAGCTGAGGCCTGAGTTTAACATGTGTGCACGTGCTTTCCAACACGCTAAGGTCAATATCATCCATCACTGACGATTGATGGATTCTCCTCGAGAAGCTCTTATTTGTCAGTTACATCCGATCAAATGTTGATGGGATCACTGCACTGCTATCAGGAAGGTCTGAGCCTCTGCACCATCACTGGATTCTGCAGAGAACCGGCCCGCTCGATGGTTTCGCAAAGTGTAAGAAATTTCTGAGAAGTCATTAAAAATTCAACTTTTTTCAATAAAACGCACTGACTGCTATTCCTGATGTGGTGACATCAGCATTATCACACAGGAGAGGAAAGTTTAAAGTATTTCTCACCCTCGAACCTGTTAGAGACACATTTATGTACACGTTAGGCTCCCAAATACCTCATATGTTAAAGTTTTTTGCTGGACATGCTGTGATACATATGACATATAAATACACTTAGATGTAAGTTCAGTAGCTTTACTAGTTCACCTACATTAGCCTGCATGTGGCACCCTGTTTTTTTTAAAGATATAATAAAGTAATATTCGAATACTTAATGAGAATAACCTTAATGCTTTTTAAGTCTTAGGACCTTTTACCAGGCGTGTGCAGTACTGCGTGTTCACAGGGTTCTTCCTGGCTCAGAACAGGTCTGTGGGCGGCAGCTTTCAGAGCACAGGAAGACTCTCGGTTACCATATAACACACAAATCTGCATTTGTCCCGATAACCAAAAAGGTCTAGTATGCATGAGTAAAAGAATATCAAGTTATAAACACTGGTTAAACTTCCTCTATGCAGGAAAAACCCTGCCTAAGTACCAAAGTCCAGCTTAAGATGCAGATTAGCAGGCCCCCGATTAAAGATCTCTGATGCTTCTCTGGGTCGGGGTAGAAGTCAGAGCAGAGGTGACCAGAACCTTTCCCAGCCTCCTCCTCCAGCTCCTCCGAGGGGACGCCGAGGCATTCCCAAACCATCATCTCTGAGTGCCGCGGGTCTGCCCTAAAGCTTCCTCCATATCAGGCCAAACTGGCAGGAAGCAGAAGGCAAGCTGAGAAACTACAAACCGATACGATGAAGGTGTTTAAATCTACTGCATAACAACTACCAACACAACAGGTTTATTAAAAACAACACTTTCCAGCTAAAATAAATGACAAGTTTCAGTTTGCATCAAAAGGAAACCCCGCCATCTGAAGCAATGACCCTCCCCTCTCACACACACACACACACACACTCTGACAGACGTCAGCAGTGAGCGAGCATGTGTGCTGTGAGAAAAGTAAGAAGGGGAGGGGGCAGGGACGGATGCTGAGACTGAGGGGCTCGGTCTGTGCTGCGTTGATTAGGCTGCAGGAACAAAGGCGGAAAGAATGGAGAGACTTTCAATGCTTTCCTCCAGCCGATAACAGCGCGCGCACAAACCTTCACAGCTGCAAACACGCTGCACACGTGACAGCGAAAGCACACTGTAAAAAACTGAAACAAATCGAGAGCTGTGGACGGCTGTCTGAGCACCGCTTTGAAAAACGCTGCTGCAGACAAAAACCCTGCTCGGCTCCGGGACCAAACATTCGCGGTCAGAGACTCGAGTCCAAAATTAAAACTGTTCCTTTCTTTAGGAGCAGGAGAGTCAGAGGAGGGGGGGGGGGCACAGACCTGCATTAATGTGATAACCACTGTTAGTCTGAAATAACTGAAAATGTGAATACTGCTCGTCTAAATTCTGTAATTTCCTTTTTTAATATTTTACAGAAAGTATAATAATTGATACATTTTGGTCTAATTGTTGAGCATATTTCTGTAACCTGATCATTAACTCAGGGCTCCTGATACGTTCTGCACTTATATTGCGGTCCACAAACCCAGTGCTGCATGTTCTGGTGGTATTGAATGACTCAAACAGCAGCAGCAGCACCTTTGGCCTGAGGATGTGGTGATTTGGTGTCTGGCTGTCAGCACACAAACCTGCGGCAGGCATTTTACAGCCGCCTGATGCTGCAGGGACAGCGGGCTCTCCATGGTGGAGTCCAGCCTCTCGGACGAGCTGCTGGTCAGCCCTCCCCAGTCTGTCTGACTGGGAGTGGTGCCCGCTGTTTCCGGAGAGGTCAGCGGGAGGTCGCTGGCATAGCCCGACTCCAACCGCTCTTGTGCGCACGCTGGAGAGTCCAACCTAAATCCCTTGACAGCCGCTGCCTCCTGAATCCGCAAGTAGTTTGAGGACGTGGGGAAATCCCCTGCAGATATTTTGGCTTTGCTTTGGTCCCGCTCAGACAGTCGGACCTTCAGAATATTTCCTGTGCCTGGAGTTGGACTCGGAGGTTCTTTGCAAACCTCCACCTCTCCATCACTTTCACCCCTCCACACCGGAGAGCCATAGTCACTAGGGTACACTGTCCTCACCACACAGAGTTTACCGTCCACCTCCCGGATGTGGACCACACCTTTCCGCTCCCTCTCTGAAGGCGTCTTCACCACCTGCACTCCTCCTTCTCCTCCCTCTTTTTCCACTCTATGCTCCCTCTCATTTTTATCCTCTCTCCCTTTGTCCTTCTTCTCCTTCTTCTGCCGGAGGATCCAAGGCTTCTCCAGGACCCCTTGGACTTTCTCCTTAACACGATAGACCCTCCCTCCGCCCGGAGTGCTGCTGCCCAGGGCTGGGGCTGTGTTGACCGGGGTGGTTGTGGTGGTTTGGCTCGGGATGCTGGAGACATCTATGATTGCACTGACGGTGTCTTCCTCCCCTGGAAGGCAGAAGACCCCTCTCCAGGCTGGGCTGGGTTTGGGGGTCCCATCAAATATTCTGCTGCCCAAAAGGCCCCCCCCGCTGGTGCTCATAGAGCCAGGGGAAAGAGTATTGCTGTGGAGAGTCGTTTTGGAGTAATGTGTTTCAGGCACTGTTATTTGATTCCTCGCTCTGCTGTTAAAATCTGAACCGACTGTTTCTATAACAGCAGACTTTTCCTCCTCGTCTTCATCCTCCTCCTCCTCCTCCTTTTCATCAGGCTCGAGGCTTCTCTGCCGCTCGCCGTCCTCCAGTTCTGCCTCTCCTTTCTTGCTCTTCTTGCCCTTGTGCTTACGTCTGAAACGCAGACGCCTCTTTGGTGAAAGCGGCGGGGCTCCGCCGAGCTCTCCCTCCCGCGGAGGTCGAACACAGCCCATGGAGTTCCCCATGACTTTAACGCTGATGGAGGAGAGTGCAGACAAAGGAAACGAGGCAGTTATTTTATGAGAGAACCTAAATTAATGCTCATTTATGTTCTCTCCACTTCTTCGCAGCTTGAGAGCAAACTGGAATATAAGAGTGGTGCTAAGTTAAGACGAGGAGGCTTTGCTCCATTTTCTGTGACACCATTTTAAATGAAACCCACTGAATATAAAAGGTGGACGTATGAAAAAGTCCGTCTCTTCCTCAGGCAGTGATTGGTGCCATCGCGTGGCAGCCTGCTGTGTCAAAAGGCCTCCACGTCCTTTATCTTTCCTCCACCTGATGGACTCAGACTCCCTCTCTCTAAGGACACGGCTTCACTTTCCCCGTTTCCTCGATCCGAAAAGATTCAAGGACACGAGGACAGAGTTGTGTCAGCGGAGCCACACGAGGGAGGCAAATAAATTCGCTTTGGCTCGGCTCTCTGATTTATCACTGCTACTCTGGCAGGTGAGCTGTAAGCTGGTGTAAGGGAACGTGTCAGGCAGGATGATGAGTGTCGGAGGGAGAAAAATACAGTGCAGTCCGGTGCTGTTCGGCCCATTAGTAATACTCCGGCTGCCTCACACCTCTGTGTGACAGGAGACGTGTTAAAGCCTGAATTTCTGGCTGCCGTCTCACTTCTTGCTTCAGGATTATAATAATATTATTAAAAACAACAAACACCTTCTTGGCTGCAGGCTCATTCTTTCTTGCAGCAACAACAATGTCAGGTCCGGGTGCTGGTGCTGGTGTTATCCAGGAGCTCGAGCATCTATCTGAGCTCATGAATTAATTATGCTTCTTCCCTCCTGTGGTAATGTTATTGTAGTGCAAGAGGAGAGAAGTGAGATCAGTGGGAATCCCGTCCATCAAGGTACTTCCAGTGGAAGTGGTATTAACGGTGATGCTGTCAATATCCCTCGTAGTAATGGCACGCTCTGAATCTCGTTGTGCCGAGGCAGCGCGCCGTCCACATTGGCTGTGGGGGACAGAGTGTGCAGTCAGCCAATGCCGCTTCAGATTGCAGGAAGAATCAGCCAATAGGCTGACAGCTTGTTAAATACTCAATCAGAGCATCAGCTTCCCGCCTCGATGCTTCTCGTCATCCTCCCACGACCTGCGCTGTTCAACGAGCTGATGTCTCACATGATGCGTCAGTCCTCCTGCCATGTGTCCACATCTACACCTCGAGCTGCTGCTGCCAATATGTCAGAATACAAAAGTGCTGGCATGAATTTCTCCTGTTGAAAAGACTGGCAGGAAAGTTGGCAGTTGGTCTGGTGATGATGTAGGGTGCAGTTCAGCAGAGCATCTGTCTAAAGCTGGAGGCAGACAAATGCAGACAAACTCTGCAGACAGCTTAGCATCGCGTCTCTGTCCCCTGGAAACCCAGACGCAGACTGCCCCGCTTTGATGTTCCCCGAGACCCAAAGTCGGCTTGTGCTTCAGTGCTGCCCAATCACAAATCTGCTGTGCCCTGTTGTCAGTCTGCCAGGGGTCCCCTTCATCAGGTGGTGCAGTGCGACGATGCAACAACCTGACAACATCCACAGTTTGCAGGAGGTATGGTGAGGGGCACTCGGACCAGGATTCACACCAAAAAAATAAAAAGCCCCTCAGCGTTTCTCCTCTTAATAACTCCTCACGTCCCCCGGATCCAATTAGAAATAGGCATGTGGGGTGGGAAGAGGAGCTGGCCTCTGAGGCAGAAGGAGAGGTCCTGTCGGCTTAGGTGAGGTCTTGCAAAGATCTAGTAGCAGACCTACTTCATGTGCAGATGTGTACTGAGCCTGGAACAGAGCCAAAGGGATACAGAGTCCAGTAAAGGGCAGTCCCAAACGTCACACAGCACATCAGCAGAGGTTAGGACAAAAGAGTACGCAGTCCACGTCCCCTCAAAAGACAGGCACGAGGGGAGGAAAAAATAGAAACACAGGGCGTCTCCAGTTAAAATGAAACTGAGGCTCCCTCAGACAAGCATGGCCGGCCTGATCCGATTGATACGGTGCAGCAACTGTCCAAAACGGAGTACGAGCGTACGTTTGTGCCCGCCAGCCTGGGCGGTCCCCCCGGTCAGCTGTGCGAGCCCTTTCTGCATACGTGTCCACGAGTGTGTGTCTTGTCCTGCTGTGTGTTCGTGGTCTGAGGCCTGCTGATCAGGGGGAGCCGGGAGCTCCGGTGACAGCAGGCAGCCTGGATCGGTCTCTCCCTCGACTGGCTCCGCTCCTCTGCTTTATCCTTCGCTGGCAGCCGCCGACAGAGGGAGAGAAAAGCTTTTATCTCCCGGCTGCTGCAGCTTCACACTCTCTTCTGCTCGATCTCTCACTCTCACAGTCCACCCCTCCCTCCTCGGCTCTCCTCCTCCTATCCGCTTCCTCGTTACTCCCATCTCTCTCTCTCTAGCTCTCTCTCTCTCTCTCTCGGCTGTTAGTGAGCAGCTTTCCATGCCACAAACACACACACACACACACACACAGACACACACACTTGACCCAAAAGCTTTCCTGAATGACAGGCTGCAACAGGGACAGAGACAAAAACAGCCATCCAGGCAGACAGGAGAGAAATCAACTCTGAATCAGACTGCTGCGTCTCTGATAATAAACGAGGAGCCGGTAAGCATTTCAGTCTGTCTCTCTCCATCTATTCCCTTCAATCTCCATCTGCCCGTGAAGCCACAGGTTATAAAGGATGCTGGTGGGGGGGGGGGGGTATAGATTTGCAGAGGGGAAGGAAGGAGGGAGCGAGGAGAGAAATTAAGAGGACTCTAAATCTAAAAACGAAAGGAGGGAGGAAGCAAGAGCTGAGACAGGAGTGAAATGGAGGCATGTGTTTGTTAAGCTTGGATCTCAAGGCCAGTGTGTGCACCATCACATTCATATGGAACCTGCAGGACTAATGTGATGAAGTACCTGGATTTAAAGGGCACTTAATCCAGCGGATCTGCCAGAAATATCCTCTTTTCAATCAGACTGTTAAAACCTATAACGAGTTAAAGCTTCGCTCAAACAATCTGTGTCGGGTCGATTCTCAGATGCTAACCTGAAGTTTTAGGATAATCTGATAAATATTCTATTTTCTAACAGACTGAAGAGTCAACATTAGCCCCCAAATATGAAATCCCACAGAAATCTGAGCCAAACCAAAACAGTCATGAATCAGTCGTTCATCTCCCCCCTCCCCCATGTACAGTCTTTAAGCCTCTGTGGGCTTCCACCCACCATCTCTCCACAGAAGTTGAATAAAAAAGCTCACACATGTGAGTCTGTGCGGTACAGCACGGCAATAACTGTGCGGGACAAAGATTCATCACTCTCTGACACCACGACGTGGGCCTGATGTACGGCGAGCGCTTTCACAGAGACACATATGGATGGAGACCTCCAAAAGGCAATACTCTCAAGTGGTGGTGAAGCCAATGATAATCCATCTTCAGTCATTAAAGCGTGAGCATAAGAGAACACACAAACGCACATGGAAAATTCATGAACCAATAGGAGGAAAGCACTAATCAAGTCCCAGAGGCACTCATCCCCTCGCGGTGGCTGCATGCCATCATGAACCCTGGAGAGCTCAGGCTGCTGAACCCGGCTCTAACAAGTCACCGCTGCTGCACGCACACATATCACAAGCTCCTTTGATGACACATTTAGCAGCTCTTCTGTCGATAACGTCCTCTGAAACACAGCGATTGATCTTCAGATTTTAATTTAGGCTCAGTCTGAGATCAGAGGAGCTTTAAGATGTTGAGCCTTTATGTTCTCGCACAAATTACATTGATGGAAACTCAATTCTGCTGCAGTGCTGTATGTGGATACTGAGGCCTGCAGAGACGTGCCACAGGGCCACTTCCTCTAACACAAAATCTGAGTAATAAGTAACCAATATTACAGAAACAATGATAACTGTTTTTAAAACACTGGGAGCCTCATGATCATCTGTCACCACGAGGAGCACAGCTAAGAAGACAAAGAGGTTTTTGTGTTGAAGGTTTTCCCTAAATCCCTTTCTTTGGAAACTCTAAATATCAGCCCGTGTATTACAGGCATGACTGCACAGCGCTGTAATATCACAATAATGTAAATGAATGGCAGTGCAAGCTCACGAACCAGCCATCAGACCTGTGAAACAAACCTGTTCAATAAAACCTGCATTAGTGCCTCTGAGCAACAAACTGAACCCACACGCTCACCTGCCTTGAAACAGGGCAGCTTGGAAATGACACACAGCTATTTTGGCCAATCACAGGCAGACACAGAGCAGCTGGAGGAGGATCCAAAACAAGCACAACCACCGGCGATATGGAGCTAAATCCTGACATCTAGCGGCCTGGCAGAGTAACTACAACCACGGCTCAACTTGTCTCCAAGAAAATACAAATAAGAGAACACAAATAAGAAAATACAAATAAGAAAACACAAATGAGAAGTTTTATGATCATTTTCTGCTGATGCCACAGTGAACAGACACATTTGAGTGTCCCTACAGTCCCAGCATTGGTAGTGAAATCAGAACGACTCACACAAAAAAACATTAAAAATAAAGTTATTATGACTCTCAGAGCAGAAGAAGAAGAAATGTGTCAGTTTAAATGATCATCTGGACGTTCAGCAACACAGAAGACGCACTTTGGCATCGACACACCGAGAAGACTGAAGTGAGGAAGAAGGCTGAGATAAAACAGAGACACCGGCTCATGTCCAACTTCACGAGCTCGTGAAATAACTTAAATTACTAACAGTTATGACCCAAATGAAAAATGATAGCCCAGTGAGAGCTCCTATAATTAGCCGATGTGCTGAGTCACTCTTTGCACACGTCCTGGTCTCAAAGACCTGCAGGGCTTCTTTCCAAAAACGACTTCTTCATCATCATCATCATCGTACTGATCACTGGTCCAAAGCCGACAGTGGAAAGAATGGAAAAATGACAGATTTCTCTTCTGTGGGCCACGTTTCAGCGTCGGAGCGAATAACAAGCCGCTAACAAATTATTGTAATTTTCTGTTATTATGGCGTGTGGCTCTTCATGCAATGATTCTTTCTACATGTCCAGCAAACATCACTGTGTACATGATGATCTGGTATCTTTCATTGAGCCTGAGGAGGGAGCATCATCAGTCTGTACTGAGTAACCCGTCTGTCCTGATTTCCACTCGTCCACAGTAGACGGGCGCTCCGCAGCACATGATCAGGACTCTGCACCCTGGTCATAACTTTCAGGACAGAGTTCAGAATTCTGCTATTCCCACTTCCAGCTCCATATTTTTATTCCTGGACTCTATTAGAGTAGCTTTGCATGGCTCAAAATAATCCTCGTGTCTTATACTGGGTCTGGGTGCAGCCCCTCAGTTCATCCTCTGTGTGAAACAAGGTGTTTTAGCTCCTCCCCCTTTAAGGCAACTTTCTTCTGATTGGCTGCCCCTCAAAAACAGAAGGTTTCAGCAGCAGGTGGGTGGGTGGGACTTCTGTTCTCACAGCTAAAGCTGCATGCTCAGATGACCATGTTAGGGACACTCAGTGACATCACAGAGCCGAGTGTACAGACAAACTGCACTCTGATAGGCTGTCGTTTTTAATGATAATAATATTGGTAACCTTGTGATTTCTGATCACTCTTAATTTAATCTTACGTAAAGGTTAAATAAAAAAATGTATCAGGGACCATTACAGCAGATGTTTTTTTACATTTTATTATAAAATTAAATTATTCAGTGTGACGTGCGGCCTTGTGCTTTGTGCGGGTAACACAAACTCTTTGTATTGATGTGAAAGGCACTGACAGGTCCAGCCAGTCTGAATCCAGCAGCAGCTCCGTGTGGCTGGACTTTCTCACTCCAGCTCTAATGTAATGCTGTCCTCATCTGTTGAACTCACTGAACTGCTGAAACTCCAACCATCTGCTGTTCCCTCCCTCCCACCCATCCACGTTCAGCCGGAGCTCCCGCAGACCGTTTCAGGTCCTCGTCCCGTCCTCCGGCACCGCTTCGCCCCTTCGTCTCTTTACCCAACTCACTGCTGCGTCATGCATTACTGTTCCTATGGCAACCAGCTGGCAGTGTCACCCTGCTGAGGGTCACATGACAGCACAACCTAGTGGCCGACCGAAACAACTGCAGCTCCTTCTTTCCATTCAGTATTAAATGGGACAAGAGCAGAGAGTTCAGTGGGTGCAGTGAGAGTAAAGAACTGATCGGCTTTGGTTTTAACTGTGTTGTCATGCATGTCTCGTCTCAGCGGGAATGGGAGACCTGCAGTAATGATTTAATAGAGAACAACGCTGTCTGCAGGAAAAACGGATCAGAAACATTCGAGGAAACGATTCCACATCAGGAACCAGAGAGCTGAAAGTCCAGACTAAACAAGCTGTCCTTGAGACAACAATCAGTCTCCAGTCACACCCTGCTGCAGTCTGCAGTTCAGTCTTTACACTTATTTCCATTTGGGATGATTGTGGTAGCAGTGCACGGTTTATTTGAGCAGTCCTAGTGAAAGTGTTTCCGTATGCAACACAAATAAAAACATAATCTGAATTAACCACAAACCCCCGAAACTAAATGTACCATTAGCTACTAACACATACTGCAGTTTTATTTCAGGATGCTTCCTGCACAGCAGCTGCTGGTTCAAACTTCTGCCTTCATTGTGGGATTACAGCGATGGGATTATATGCCTGATATGATATCACAGACAGTAAATCTGATAAAGGCTCTGATGAGAACTTTGCATCGTGGGCTCCAAACTGAGCCTAAAATACGTCCTTATGTTGGGTTCAAGAGGACGTCCTCCAGCAGAGATGCTCAGAGAGTTTCATAAAAGACACACTCAGGGCAACAACAAAGAAATCACACATAAGCCCGTCCTGGTCCTGGTCCTGTTAGCACACCTGGTCCTGTTCAGATTGGGGCACGGGGGGGTGGCATTGCTCCCCCTGAAATGCGATTAGTGCCACCAATGCCAGTGGACTGGACTGCTGTTAATCTCACGATGCCCGACTCATTGGCTGAGAGCAGCAGGGAAATCCTACTTAGTACATTTACTCAAGTACAGTTTTAATGTACCTGCACTTTATTGAAGTATTTTGGTGTTATGCAACTTTCTAGTTTCACCTCCCTGCACTTGCAAATATTGTACTCTGTGCTGCATATTTTAAAGTTTATTTAGAAACCCTTAAAGAATATCTTCTATTAAATAAGTTATGCAGTACTATTAAAGATAATCCTACCCACGAGATAATGAAAACCATACCCAGCTGCAACATTAAAGCGATATACAAACCTAATGTACCCAACATGTTCTTTACACTGTATTTATTTTTCATCAAATATACTGATTTCCTCATGTTTGATCCCCCTGAAACACACACAGCTACAAAGTATCCCATCAAACTGCTTCTAAAAACAGACTTTAAAGAAAAACATACAGCTCCAACTGAACAGCATTAAAATTTCATTTTTCTGATCACAGCTTCACACAGACTGAAGAAAACCATCACACTGGCAGCCGGAGGCAGTTAATACCCACAATGCATCTTGGTCAGATTCCACAGAAGACCATGAATACGCGCGCACACACACACACACACACTCACTCAAACACTTTGCTTTAACCACTGACTGGACATCAAACAGCCCATCAGCTGTGGAAGTGTAAACTGGTTTGCCAGGATACAAACATCCAGCTACGCTCGCCGCCGCCGCGCGTAACCACGGGAGTAACGACTACATCTGGACCGGTTTGTTTGTTTTCCTTTCCATCCACTTAAAGCCCAGATACAATCAGCAGTAATGATGTAAACCATAACTCAGTTATTATGTAATTAATTAGTGGCATTACTTCATTATGAAACAGTCCTGCTCATTACGTCCCTCTAATGTTGAATTCAAAGAGCTCGCAGACGCTAGTTTGACTGCATGGACCATGAATCACACGAGAAGCTGCAGGAAGTGAAGCTGCAGGAAGTGAAGCTGCAGGAAGTGCAGGGCACAGACCTGGAAGTGAAGGATGATGGTCCAGATGAGTCCTAATGTCAGTTTGGGGTTCCCATCAGTGATGTCATCATTCCTGATGTTCACCAGTTTGACCTAGAAAGCAGACCAGAGAGAGAGAGTTTGTCACAAACACGCCTGATTGGATTAAAGACACGAGGAAACATAACTCCTCCCCTTTTCCTTGGAAGTATTAAAAACGGTCCCTGCTTCACCTGTCGTGCTCATTAATCGTAGGAGGCTCACTGAGACCTTATTAAATCATGCAGCTCTGCCTAAGCTGAACTAGCCGGGCTGTATAATTAGACCTGCAATGACGCTGAGAGGAAAAGGTCAGTCGTCCTCTCTCTGGGGAATGAGATGGAGACGAGAGAGGCAGTTTAAGAAAGATGGGGCCTGTTCAGATACGGAGGAGAGAGAGCTGCAGTTTGGCAGAGAGAGAGAGGGAGGGAGGGAGGAAACAATCAGAGATGAGCAGATAAACCAGCTGATGCTGTGTGATAATAAGAGGCAGGATATAAAGGAGGAGACACCAACTTCTGAAATATTTTTCCTTGGTGTATTATTATAACTGGTTTTATCTTTTAAAGAGTCCTAAATTCAAACTTATGGGAGAGCAGTGACACTACAGACAGCAGCTGTCCTGTTTGTGTCCCCGCAGAGTTTACTGCACAGCACATTATACAATCATGTTGCTGCACTGACACATGAGCACAGTGAAGATCCAGGATTGTGTCAGCTGTGCGGTGCCAGACGAGTTTCTCTGCTCATTATCTTAGTGAAAGCGCAGGTAACGGCACTTTTAACGTGCTG
The DNA here is from genome assembly GCA_034780415.1 of Cichlasoma orientale. Lineage (NCBI taxonomy): Eukaryota > Metazoa > Chordata > Actinopteri > Cichliformes > Cichlidae > Cichlasoma > Cichlasoma orientale. The sequence goes on along the minus strand of JAVDPK010001733.1, from coordinate 149,362 downwards.
TAAATTAGCACGACGCTCTCGTGGGATGAGCAGAGACGCTCACCGTGTCGGCTCTCCGGGCTGAGCTGCCAACGGAGGCGGAAAGTTGTGAAACTTGTGCATAAATAGTAGAAGAAGAATGTGTGACGGGAGAAATAAATTCCAAATAACCTCTCAGTGGTGTTTCAAGACAGCTGCCGTGCTGCAGGACTTTGATCAAACTGACTGATGCTGAATGGACCAAGATGAGGACGGTGGTGTTTGAGGGCTCTCCTAATATAAACAGTCTGTAAGGTGTGTGGTGCAGCAGTGTATTTGAAGTGTGGCAGTCAGCTGTAACTGAAGATCAGCATTAACATGAATCACTGATGTTTGCAGGCTGTGCAGAACTTGCTGTGACGGAGTTCTAACTGAGCTCCAGATGTGCTCGTCTGGAGCTGCTTACAGTTCACTGTCATCACACTGACAGCTGTGACGAGAGAAGCATCGTTCCCTGACTTCAACTACAGTTTTGACCAATTATTATTGGATAAGCAGAAGAAAAAGGATGGATGGAAAATGTGACTTCTATAGATCAGACAGGATCAATAAACGGTGTAGAGAGACCCCTTCATGATATTTGAAGCTACTTTCAGCCTTTGCTTCATTCACAGGGGGTACTCACAACATGCAGGGTTTTTTTTTCTTACCTGTCTCTGTTTGAGGAAGTCCAGCGCTATTTGGACATTCTGCAGTCGATGAAATCTCATTCGGCCCTTTTCTCTGGGCTGCAACGAAAGAGAGCGGCGGTGAGAGGGTGACCGAACAGGAAACTCGATTCACGACACAAAAACACAGAAGGCAGCAGTGAGCGCAAGAAAAGCCGGTTTCAATCAACAGTGCAGTGAGGCCAAAAGTCAGAGCAGGTCTATTGACATAAAATGATCCTCTGGGGGGCGCTGTCTTCAACAGCAGCTGTTAAAGACAGGCCAGAACTGTGGAGGCTCAAACCGTGCTGAACTTCACTTCAGACTTTTTCTGAATCATAAACAGATTTTCACAAACATCCAGTTTAAGTTTAGATGGAGAAAAGAACATTTAACACACACACACACACACACACACACACACACACACACACACACACACACAGATGAGTAGAGTGCAGGATGCAGACGTGGATTCACACCGTGCTGGTAAAGAGAGGGACACTCAGGATGAGTCTGTACAGACTGGGAGGAGAGAGAGTGGCACACGTGTTTTCTACACTATACGTTACTCATTATTATCCATTGACCTTTAATAAACTTTAATACCTTTTCTCCACCTGTGGTCTCAGTTTCAGTCCGCTGTACTGGGCTAATAAATATTTTAATATGTGTAAAATGTAACCAGGAGTAAATAGTACCGGTTTACTGGCCTCTATCCATCTTGATAACAGTCGTCTCATGTCAATAAATTGCAGTAAGTTGTAATAAGTTCAGATCTGCTGCTATGAAATATCTGACATATCACAGACTGAACATAAAAGATGGATGAAACCACTGTGGCCCAGCGGTGTGCCACGCCCCATTTTGAGGCCTTGGCTTGAGCGTTTTGGTTGTCACAAGCAATCGAGAATCTGATGGAGAAACAATGCATACAAAAATGACTTCAACCATACTATTCTATTTTATTCTATTCTATCTTCTACTTTAATCTCAGATGGACCATAAATTACAAAATTATCACCACGTTGTATTCAGTAAGATGTAAAACTAGTGACTGAGACCATAAACTACTCAGGGAAGTGTTTCCAGCAATCATCAAACAAATGAGAAGTAGGCTAACATTCCCAATATGAGTGTGTCGCCACCTGCTGGGCATCAGAGATACTGCAGGTATAAGGCATATGCTACGTTCTGCTGTGACATGCAAAATAGCAGAGGTCTGTTGAGTGATAGCATGTTTTAAGCAGCCATGTTTTTGAAAGTTTACCATTATTTGCTTCTAACTTTATCAATCGACCTATCAGCTGGCAGGAAATAAAGCTAAGCAGTACTGGAGTCGTGATGCTGTCACCCAACAGAAATGACGCCGCCCTGTAGGGACGCACGGTAACGCAGCACTGACACGTGTCATGTACAGCCCGGTTTTGTAGGTCAGAGGTCAGTGGCACGGCACTCTCATGCAGCCCCACAGCTCCACCTATGTGGGCAGAGGGTGAAGCTGAAGGGGTCAAAGGTCAGGAGTGAGTGTGTGAGCGGTGGCGGGTGGAGGGGCAGAGGGCTTCGATTTCGAACATACTCCCTGAGCTCCTTCCTCCTCCTCATCCTCCCCTCCGAGCGAGATGAGAGGGGGGGCCCGCGAGGCGTATGCCCTTTTCAATGGAGGGCCGCTCTTCTGTTGCTATGGTAACAGAAGGGTGGAAATGCACAGGAAGAGGAAAAAAAGAGAGAAAGAAGAGATGCAGGATTGTTGAATAACAGAATGGGGATGAGATTTAAATCAAATTAAAGAATGAATAGAAATGAGCCCACACTGGAAACAAGGACGAACACTTCGACTGGGCACATCCGCCTGCTGACAGCTCCACATCCATCTACTGAAACCTGCACAACAACCTCTGTGGCAACACCGTTTCTCCACTGACTCTTTGCACAGTCATGCACGGACCTCAAATAGTTGCCACGTGAAACCCTGTGCTGACCTTTAGCAGTGACAGATGTTGGTGTGGTGGGCAGCAGAGCTCTCTAACCCACAGCTTTAGAGCTGAAACAAGCTGAAACTGTCAGACGGGGAGAAAGCAGCCTTTTCATTTTGCCAGCATGGACAGAAGTTCCTGCGTATGGAAACAGATTCCATCACAGTTAGACCTGTGTACAAATATGCTAATACTTCTCTATTTGTTTGGTATCTGTTTGATTTGGAGATTTTTAAACCATCTCAGCTTCCCCTCTCTATCACAGCAGTGACATCATGCTTCACTTCACCTCGTTGTTGCTACCTTAGTGATCGTTTTAGCCTCTTTTTACACCTCCAACACATTTCTATCATCAAAAAGTGATAGCAAAGAACCCCTGAACAGTATCCTGCTCCTCTGCTACATCCTGCTCTCTCCTGCTGCTGCGTTCGCTGGGCGAGGCCTCAAAGTATGAGGAGGGGAAAAAGTGAGACCTGCTGCTGCTTCCAGCTTTCTCTCAGAAATTATTGTATTTAATTTTAAATGCTGAAGTCAAAAGTCCCAACATAACTGTTGACTTTCACTCAGTGATTTTGCTGCAGCTCAGACACAGCAGCTCCTCATTACAACCACAGCCCAAATCGGTGTGAGAAGCCTCCACAGCTACCAAAGGCGGAGCTGTCTCACCCCAGCCTGTCCTCTTTTCCATGAAGCATTTATTTTGTCTGCCTGTTGTTCTGTCACTTTGCCTCAAACAGATCTGATGTGCTGGAGGTGGCGCCGTCAGGCGACGCTAACCCCGCCGAGTGTGTGTACTCCTGCAGCCCCGAGTCAGCAGTCAAATTACATTCGTCTGTCTGCAAACCGTTCAGCGACTGACTGTCAGGATGAGGACTAACACTCTTACATCATCGTGGCTCTGGGAGCCTGCATTACTTTGAGTTAGCAAAAAAACGTCGGTGCTGCGTTTAATAATCAGAGCCCGTGGGCCAAACGCAGCACTCTGCAATGCTATTGTTGTTGTTTAATCCAGCTTACAGATAACTTTGGGTTTTTATAGAGTCAGCTGTAGCTGTGGTCTGCAGAGCTAGGTGCACCCCATCCAAACTAAACAGAAAGGTACACGGCACCTGCACGCCAACCAGCTCGCTAACAGGAAAGAGAAGAGCGGCACATGAAAAGGTTACATGAGATACACATCTATAATTAAAGGATGTACACAAACTATACATGTCTGAGCCCTGACTCTCATTTCCTTAGTGAAAATTAATCTCCCTGCTGTGCTCCAAGCTAACACGCTGTTACCATCAGAGACAAAAACTCTCCAGTCTGAGGGTTTTAAACATTCAATATTTCAAACCTTCAGACTGGAGAGGGTCTGAAGGCCCCCTTTAACCCCCCTGGAGCAAAGCCTGTGAGATGTCCGACTGTACCCAGGTAAGAATGCAGCAGGCAGCTATGGACGTCATCTGTCCTGCTTCCTGCACGCTCCCCTCAGGCAGCCAAACTAAACCGAGCGTTTCCAGTAATAGGAACATGTCTGGAATCGAGGGGAACCGAGGACAGTGACCCGACTGGGTCGTCCCCAAATCGCCCAAGAAGTGATGTGTAAACCGGCTTACATAACAGTCCCCAGATTTACATGCCCGAAATAGGAATGACAGCGTGTGTGATGGAAAACATAACAGTGTGTGTCAGAGATAAAATTCCATACCAGGGTGACTCCAGAGAGGACCTCCAGCAAGGAGATCAGGTTGTGCCCATCCCTCAGGTCCTCATACAAGTCTGTGATGTGCTTCCTCACCTAGGAGAGAGACAGGCATGTAAAGGAGGAAGAGGAGGGCACAGAAAAAACAGAGTTAATTCTACACTGCAATCATCGCTCTGTGGACTCAACACTGTTGACATCTGTCAGGCCGATTGCCCCGCAGCTGACAAGGCTGGTGACAGCGGTTGCCTGGCCAACAGAGACGAGGCACCAGCTGTGGCCTCTTGTGTCTGTTGCCATGACATTGGTTTGAAATAAATGGGGGTGACGGTGGGTCGTCACTGCTGGCGGCCGTTGACACGGTGACTCAGCGGGCTGGCCGAGCGGAGCGACCGGCATCAGTGACGGTTTTGTGTCAAAGTGGGACGCTCGGCGGGACGGACGGACGGAGACTGAGGCTGAGCAGAGAGGGAAAACCGGATCAGCCAAGCAGAGAGGAGTGAGTCAAGCTTTACGGGAAGAGAGACAAATACTGCAGCTGCACCGAGCTCAAACCTCCGGGACGGAAAGAAAAGAACCCGCAGCCAAGTTCTACAAAAACAGCGTGCACTTCCTCCAGCGGCTCCCTGAGGCCGGCTCAAAAATGGAGTTAATCGCCCATAGACACCCTCGTTAAACCTCTTACAAAGCACGTTTGAAGTCGGGTACAAAAACAGTTTTTGTCTCTATGGAGAGTTTTTATTTCCTGACAGCAGCATATTTAACACCTCATACGTTTGGAGCTAAAATAATTAACATAATCCGAAGAACAAACACGCTAACATGCTAAAGCTGAGGCTTCAGAATGTGACAGGTGATGTCACAAGGCTACATCCATCTTTCATATACAGTCTATGAGCCGCACACAGTTTGTTTTGATTAATCACTGATTACACGCCAGTTTCTCCATCTTTGGTACAGCTGAGAGGACTTTAGAGTCACAGCGTGAATGCTGTCGAGAGACGGGCTGAAACCAGCGGATCATTTTTGGATTTGATGCTTTTTCCTGAAAGAAGATGAGTGGAAACTTTGTCCCACCTGTGAAATACACATAAATGAAGCAGCCTGCACCCGGGAGCACTGCAGGTTACTGAGCAGACACAGTTAAGAATGAAGAATGAGTAAAATGTTTCAAAGCAATACAAAAACCCTGAGCTAGACAAAATAAACATGACTAAAACCAGAAGAATCTAGAGCTTTTCTAATTCTCCGCTTTGAGACTGAGGCACTACAGAGAATCTTAAAAGGCCAAACGGGAACAAGAGCAACGCAGGAGCTTTCCTTTCATAAATAAAAGATCTCAGTGGAAGTGTTCTTCATCACAAAGCAGAGCGGGCAAAGAGAGAAAAGTTGGCAGGCAACAAAGGTCGACCACTTCTGCCCAAAGTGCTTCAAAACAGCTGCTTCCAAAACGCAGAGCCACTTATGCAAGCAAGGACAAACGTCCACCTGCATTACAGCGGCCGTGCCTGCTGCACGCAGCGTCAGCAGGTCTGCACTGCCACGCTTTTCCAGGAGAGGGCGAGACAGGCACGAGAGTGACTGCACTCTCTCCAAGCCAGCCATAAATTACAAAGATATAATCTAAAGTAAATCAATCACCTTTTAATGAACTCATGTAATGATAAACAGCAACATTAGCCCTCTTTGCTTCTTGTTAAAGATAAGATACCCCGAGGGCTTTAGTTTGAATCTAGCAGCACTCCATCCTGTGTCCTCAATAACCTCGTCTCCTAACTCCTGTCTGTTCCTCTTCCTCGCTCATCTGTGTCACACCCTCACCCTTCTGTTTCTCTGTGGAAGGCTGACACGAGCTGCTTCGGCTGATGTAACGAGTGTTAATTAGATGGCAGAAAGAAATGTTGTACACACCACTGCCTGGAAATGAGATTACGGTCTAATTGTGTCTGAGTGTGTCAGAGCCTCAGCACAGCGCCCAGTTTATGGACCTACTGTCAGTTTACTGTAAGCGCCGCGCGTCAGCGAGCAGTACATCGTCCCCCAAGTATCACTTTCAGTAATTCAGACGGACATCGTAGCTTCTACTGACCAACACGACACAATGAAGTTCCTCGTCAGCTTCAGCAGCTTTTAAACTACGAAGAAAAATCTGCATGTTAAATGAACTCCTGCTAAGAAAGGATCATTATTGTGGGTGCACAGAGTTGAACTGCTTATTGCAGATTATAATACAGTACTGCATAAACTTTGGATAAACAAGGTTTAAAATTCCTAATTTCACTTTGCATTAGGCTTCATGCTTCAGCTCAGAGGGTCACTGTAGGTGCTGATAACCTCTGACCTCAAAATATGTAAAATAATTTAAAAAAGAAGTCTTGGTAATGAGGGAATAAAATAAACATTCAACATTTGGAATAAAATGTAACTATTTACATGTTCTGATACGTGTAATAAGCTGAAGATGTAAACCCGCATGGACCTGCTGATTAGCTGTTTTCAGGGACGCTGCTGCCTCAGCCAGCTGTGACTGACGTGCAGTGACAGCAGATGTTGTTGGTGCTAAAGCAGAGCTGATGTTAAAATACTGCAGCCTGCCTGGAGCTTCTGGCACAGTGAACAAAAATGTAGGTCAGACTGATTTTTGGGAACAAATAAAAAAAACGGCTTCTATCAGTTCAAACTGCGTTTTCTCACATTTGGATAAACACGATGTGACAGCTACAGCAGGACGGTTATGGAAATGATTTAATACCGGTTACATAAAGGGTTTGCTGACTGACGTGCCGATTAATGTAACACGACTTGCCCGATCGGCCTAACCTGTGTACAGTTGTTGCCTCAGAGGCAGTAAGTGATCAGCAGGAGTTCAGGGCGGGTGATCAGCTCCTCACAGTCAAAGGTCATAAACATGTGTCGCCTCGACGCCTCACGCTAACAAAACTGGTTAAAATGTTTTGGGTGGTGCCACAAATTCTGATATTTGCTCACCTTCTGGTCTGCCTGCCTTTCCCATGACAATTTTTCATATTCTAAAATATCATGACTTCATTTCACAAACAGACTGAAGATAAATGTTTCATAAACAAGAATAATTCACCTCGTATTTAAACTTTAGCACTGAGCTGCACCCCTCATCACAGCCTCTCCACCCTAATGACAGATAACTGAATAAACCTCTCTTTATCTGCTCTTTTAAAACATTGGTGCTGTGGCTCATGAGGTACAGTGGGTCCTTTACCAATCAGGAGGTTGGTAGTTTGATTCCATGCTCTTCCAATCTGCATGTCAAAGTGTTTTTTTGGGAAAAATACTGAACCCAAAGCTTTGTGAGGGTGTGTGTGTTAAATGAAAAGCTCTAAAATGAAGCTTAATTTTAACCCTGAGTGCTCAGTACGTGTACCAGTCGCTCTGTTTACATGTTTGAAGTATGAAATATCTGACAGCAGCTTCCTTTTCTGCTTCTGTGGCTGATTGAACACATGAAACAGGCCGACTGTGCTTAAACCTGTTGTTGCAGCCACAGCTAACAGTTCATCTGAGTGAAAAACCTCCTGACCTCCACCCACAGCTGCTGGATTTGTCTTCACTGAGTCAACAACCTGCTGGGTCAAAGTGTGTCACTGCATGCCAGCGGCCAGCCTGGGTGCTTACACTGGTCCCTGTGTGCACTCCACACACCAGCGTACCTGAGCACACCTGAGTGGCCAGAAACAACCCAGACTTGGCACGCACGCACGCACGCACACACACGCACACACACACACACACACACACACACACACACACGAACCGAGGAGCCACTGTGTTACCTAATGTCCTGGTACCGGCTCTGCAATGAGCTCTCTGTTTATCTCCTGAGCTTATTTTTGATTCTTCATCTTTTCCTCGTTTTGTTTTCTCTGCATTTCTCCCAGCTGACGGGGCGGAGCTTCACAGCTGAGTCAGTGTATGACGTAAAGCACGCAGCTACAGTCACCCTAAGTCTTACGTCTTTAGCAATAAGTTCTAATTGAACAGCAGAATAAATTTCACCCACCATGAAAAAGAAGATTTTCTTCCTTCTTCCTTCTTCTTCCCACCTGTCCCTCCCTCCCTCAATAAAAGGTCAGCACTCACTTTAATAATACGACTCAAAATGAACTCCAGTGCTCACAGAGAGGACGCACACGTGTGCATCAGTGAGTGTGTGGTTGTGTAGTCGGGACCTGTCGAACTTGTGATGGTGCCGCGTACAGAAACACTCGTTTCAGTTGATTAATCTGCTTTTGTGTTTGTTTTTAAACCAACTGGAAACATTTGATTGTGACTAACTGCAAACAATCCAAATAAATTTATTTTTATGATCATAAAAAAACGGAGATGTTGCATTAAAGGGTTTTTTAGGTGAGATTAGGAAGGGACGCTGATAAATTTTGATATTGGTGTCGTTCTCGATTCTGCCTGAAGGATTTCAGTTTAGTGTGAAACCAGCCCATCCTCACTCTACAGCCCTGAGCCTG
>JAVDPK010001733.1:129378-140435 GCA_034780415.1 Cichlasoma orientale | reverse complement strand
TGTCGTTCTCGATTCTGCCTGAAGGATTTCAGTTTAGTGTGAAACCAGCCCATCCTCACTCTACAGCCCTGAGCCTGACATCAATGAACCGATAAGCTTGGAGAAAATGTGCCAGACTCAACTGAACCTGGCTCCTGGTTTAGATCCACAGTTTGATACTCAGTGAAGTCGTTGCCATTTCATTTGTTACACAGTAACCGGTTAAATTATCACAACTGCACAGATGACGTCACCTCACATTACAAATAAATATATAGTTGAATTTCCAGGTCTAAAAAAAAAAAAAAAGCAAAGAAATAAAATGGAGCGCCCCCTCCCTGCTGCTCCCGCTCTTCATCTCTGACCTACATTCACAGTTGGTGTCGGCCCGGCAGCGCCGGCTAACACTGAGCTACATTTTCAGGCCGGCGCTGCTCTGACGACAGTTGCTCCGGAGTTATGGGGTCAGCCGTACGCCCGGGTCGTGTGACAGAAACGCTGCATTCTCCCTGACACATGGCATACACGCTGTGCTTTATGGATGCGACAGGAATGGAGTGAATGTACGCTGATGTCACACTGCGCAGGCAGCTGTTTGTAACCTACACATAAAACTTTACTGTAAATAGTTAAGCTTCCGGTTTAATTTCATATTGGAGCACGACTGGAGGCGTGCAGTAAGGCATTCGGGTAAAAATCTCCATTATTTTACAAAATATTCATTAATTTAACAAACGAGTGAACATCCTTCCACGCGCTCATCTACAGAAAGATTTTGAGTTTTTCTCATCTAGAAAACTTTTGGACCAAATCAGTGCAAGAAAAACTGATTTTCAGTGAACTGCAGATTTCGGCAGTTTGCGGTGGAAAGAGGTCAGAGTGCTCCTCTGAGGAGGAGAGGGAGCATTTATGACAAGATTTTTAAAAAAGTAGTGAAATGATTGTGTTTAGAATGTTTTCTGTTTTTGGAAACAAAAATCATAATTCAGTCAGAGCTCTGATTAATGGCCCGTGCAGCTCTGGTCCCCTGTAAGGGAAGAGCTGAATATCATTTACATGAACGTGAGATCTCACAGCTGCTCGTTCACATTTATTAAAATGGGATGCTTCTTTCTAATGCCCCAGAAGATCAACACACTCAAAATCTGTTTAACCATAAATAATTGAAGATCTGCCTTTCAGTAAGCATTTGTACATAAATACACGACCGCTCTGAAATATTCATTCAGGACTCTTGTTCAGTTCATTCACAACTGTGTTCCCTCTGCTGAACGTGAGGGAGGGGAGAGCTTTAACGAGCTGCAGCTTCACTGATGGAGAACAGGCTGAGTGATGCCGACAGATCCACGGATGCAGGGCTGCGCTCTGCTGCTCGGACACGGTCACATCAACGCCGACCATCACGCCGAGCCTGATACGCCGCCGCCGACAGCTCAGATTAAAGGACGGAGAAGAAAGAGACGGGCAGGAAGTCTTATTAGAAAAAATATATATTGTTAGTTTTATGCCAGAAGACCGGAGATGTGAGGAGGAGAGGAAGGGCCGCAGGACAGAATCAGAAGGAATAAATCAGCGGAGCATCGAGTGGGGATTTTTCTGAAGCCGTTACTCTGCTCACACCGGACTGGAGACACAGTCCAGCTGCTTTATGACCCGAGACCATTCAGTTCATTGATTATCACATAAATGTCTGAGACGGAGCAGGAGGTCCAAATACGGGTCACCAACTTTATATTTAGCACATGAACTAGTAGCTTTGAATGGTATGTGAGCTTTTTGACACACACTTGTTGAGTAGTTTGATGGATGTAAGTTGTTCAGGTTTATATTGTTGTTTCTACTGACGGTGGAAATTTGTACTTTTTTCCAAACTGTTTTGGCCACAGCGGCTTTATTTGCAGTGTAGGGGGACAGGAAACGGGGGGCAGGATACAGGGAAGACACGCGGGAAAATCGGCTGGGACTCGAACCCGCGCCGCAAGGCAGCATATATATGTGGTCGCCTGCTCCACCACTGAGCTACCCGGGCGCCCCCTGAAGGTGGCAGATTTTAAGACCAAACATATCATTTATTATAAGCTGACCTGGAAATCCCTGCAGTCAGTGATACATACCTTGATGAGATGTTTGTTGACCCATTTCGTGAAGGTTTTCTTCTGCACCCTGTCCCGCTCATCTGAACAGAGACAAAGAGAGAGAGAGAGAGAGAGGAGGGAGGTTAATTACATAATCCAGATCCTGCATGGATGCTGCAGCCAGATTATTCCAGGGAATTACGTAGATGAAGAGGTCGCACTGGGCTAAACGCCACCGAGGGACCGTGCCGGGGTGTCTGCTTGTAGAGCGTCTGCAGTGATGACTGAATATGGATCTGAATGCGCTGAAGGGAAGACAAACAGGTGCTGCTCTCTGCTCCAACCTCACACACAGTCCAGCTTGTAATTGCTGTTGGTTAACACACACTTTCATTTTGCAAAGCTACACGTGGAGCTGAACACGATAATAAAACAGCTCCTCTAAACGACTCAGTCAACAACTGTTGATATGTCTACAAACATGATTACATCATCTTCTGCATATTTCAGCTGGGTGACATCATCCTCAAACTAGAATCTCATTCCTGAGGCTCAAAAAGCCGCCGTTGTTTTCCTTTCCCACTCGTCATGGTTCTTTCTCTCTTGGTTACATATCTGTAGAGGTTTCTCTCCCCCTCTCTGGTTCAGTCTCTTTCTACAGTTTCTCACTGAAGTGTGATCTGCAGCCGGGCTCAGCTCCAGGCTGCGTCCTCCACAGGCCGCAGGAGTGAGGCAACCAGGCCAGGAATAGAGCCTGATGTTGACCCACAGCTCATTATGTCCCCGCCTCCTCCGGCTCTTTATCCAGACTAACGGAGCCTCCTCAGCTTTCCTCTCCTCACATCAGTGTGTGTGGGAGAAAACACAGACCCTTCCCGCCTTTCTGTTAAATATCTGACTTCCTGCTGGAAAAACAGCACAACGCTGCTTGTTCCTGCAGTGATGCAGCTTTGCACTATAAAACTCCAAAAATACAAACTTGACTTATTACTTAATTACAGCTTTATTAACTATTAACTGCTATAATCAAACAAATAAATTACACGATAAAAAGTAATAAAAATACTGAAATTTCTGTTTTGACCTCTTTGCAGTTTATTTATTAATTTTTTAGCTCTCTTTTCCTCATAACTGCTGGTCGATTGACATCACGCCTTATTCCAAGTGTCACCGTGGTTACACATTAGCAGCCTGTAGGCGCTACGCCGAGCTCTCCATATCTAGCATATCGGTGTAGCGTCACCTGGTCAGTGTCAAAATATGTGGAAGAACCAGAAATGTGTTTGTGCTGCTGATGGTCCGTCAGATTAGCTCTGAGAGCAGAAGTCACTACATGCACAGAATTTCTTTGTAGTGAGGCGAGACTGAGTGTTAACAATGAAACGCTGCTGTCGCTGCTTCTCAGGCACAGGTAAACCTCTCTGTTAGGAGGACATTCAAACATTCAGCACCACCTGCCGTGGCGAGCCCTTCTTTTAAACACACTCCGCTGCCGCTCCCCTTCCAGAACGAGTCCATTTTTCAACCAATCAGCATTCTGCACCATTGGTTTTTGGAGGACTGCATGAAAGTGCATCTCTTTAGCCTCTGTGTTAGCTCAATTCCCACAATTCAACTCTGTGTGTGTGTAAGGAGAGCCGCACAAAAGATACAAACATTGGACCATAAATCCAACACTGTAATTACACGATAACTACAAAGCTCAGGTAGCTAATAAAGCTGAGGTCAGTACTAGAGAGAGCTGTGAGAGAAATGTTTGCAGCTGCAGGAGCTCACACTGCAGAGCTGTGATAATAAAGCTCATGTACGGGTCTGTAAGCAGGTTCAGTCCTTCTGCACATGAAATCATGGCGGGTTCATCAAGATTTAGAGTTCCCGTTACAGCTGTCCCTCTGTATTACACTGTTTCTTCACTTTTCTATTTTAAATATCATCTTTAGTACATTTATGCATATTTAATTTATATTTATATATTTTTCTAGTACCAGTCAAAAGTTCAGACACACATATAATTCATATTTAATTACTGCTGTGGTTAAAAACAAACAAAACAAAACATGTTGAAATCTAAAAACATCCGTCAATCAAGGTTAGAGCTGAAGAGAACTGTCCCTCCATTAAACACATTCAGATTCAGCCAATCAGAGAGCAGCCGGCTGCAGGTACCTCACTTCCTGCCTGATGCTTATGTGTTGTCATGGTGGCACCATAAGAGAGAGTAACCATGGGGAAAGACGATAACTTCCTCCATTAAACATCTCCATCTGATATCCACACCTATGTAAACACACACTCAGTGACAGACAGACACACACACACACACACACACACACACACACAGCTGCTGAACAGCTTTGGCACCTCAAACTGTTGAGATTTCAGCACGTTTGATTTTGGCTTCACTGGGTCAAATCTCTCAGCTGGATAAAAGCCAAGGACAGCCTAAACCCTGCATAACAAACCCACCCACCCACACACAGACACACACACAGACAGACAGACTCACTCACACACACACACACACACACAGACTCACACACAGGGTGACCCCTCCGAGAGGGAAGAGCCTCTCAGCAAAGAACACATATTTCAACACACTCTTGCAAAATAGTTTCACCACTGCCACACGCCTCGATTCCCAAACCTGCCGCGGTGGCTGGGTTAGTTAGAAAGAAAACGTTCAAGAATTTCTAAGTTACTAGGTCACACACACAAAGTAATGATCCTGTAATGATTCATCGGGTTCATCCAGGTGTGGCAGGTGGTTATTATTCCTACAAATGTGGGTTATAAAGATTTAAAAACTAGAGACATGCGGAGATGTGAGTGAGCCACAGAAAGGCGTCCATTCATCCACAGAGGAGAGCATTGTTTAGCTGTACATACCCCCTTCCAGGCCATCTAAACAGAGGACACACACACGCACACACACTAACTCCTTTGCTCTCAGACAAATAATGATTCATAAAGACCACCTTCAGCATAGCTGCTGTCACAGGCATGTGCACAAATGGGAACTATTCAAACACACCCACACCCACACACACCACCCCCACACCCACACGTGCAGACAGGAGCCTCTCTACACCATGTAAACAAGCACTGCACACAGCATGTACACTCACAGATACACACAGGCTCGCACTCACCTGCACAGCACATGAGCGAGTACAGGTGAGCGTTGAGATGACACTCATTCCTGTAGTCGGGCCACATGTTCTAATGTTTCTCCTCTAATCAGGCCTCGAGCTGATGTTAATGACACATAATCCGGGACAGAAGTCAGACAGTTAGAGCAGTGAGACGTCTTTTCGACAACAAGCTGTCCCCAAGTATCCAAAAGTGAAAGCCGTGGCCAGGAGGACAGCCCAGGCCGGTACGACCAGTTTCAGTCTCAGCTCTTCCCCCTCTTGTTTCAGTGCAGCTCCTCTTCTCTCTGCGGTTCACCCCTTCCCTCTTCCCTCGATCCCTGTGCTCGCTGCCATGTCGCCGGCCTCCTCCGTCCCTCTCACTCTTTCCCAAGTGCAGTTGCTCTCACACACACGTGTGTGTGTGTGTCAAAGTCAGCTGGCAGCTCCTCCCCGGAGGAGGACAGCCTCCCTCCCTCTTCACTCCCTCATCTCATTTCCTCACCGACTCCCTCTCTCACTCGTTCTCTAGCTCGCTCGCTCGCTCTCCGTTTGCAGGCCACAACAGACGGTGTTCTCTGACTGCAGCTGACGGTGCCTCTGCAGAGCTGCAGGGGTGCTCGGTGTGTGTTTATCTCCTCTTCTGTTTTCTGCCTTTCCTCTTCAGTGCATTAGCAGGCAACGAGTATTTTTCCTTTTAGCCGTCTCCTTTGAAGGACAGATTTCTGTCACAGAGCAGAACAGAAGGGAGGTATGTGCACATGTCCTGCAGTGATGTTGATTCTGGGAATAAAAATGTTTTTTAGGCTCCAGCCACGTCCACTTAGGATGATGTAATCCACTCCCTGAATGTTTCGAAAACAAAAGCACTCATACAAGCAAAGCTTGTTCTGCCACACTATGCAGACACACATGCATTCTTGATGTAGATGCAGCAGCTCAGTGATATCACAGGCTTCCTTCCCTAAAGAGGCGCACACAAACTTCCCAGCTGACTTTTGTGAAGCGGCCCTCCGAGCTAGGAGAAAACTGAGCAGAAGAACAGGACTTGAGTAGGCCCAGAACAGAATGAGCAGAGTCATTCATCTCAGGCATGCACGAGTCTGTGTGTTACAGACATGATGAAGGCAGGCCTGGATCATATTTGAGGTTCAGATGCAGGTGAGTGCGTAATAAGAGGCCACTAACTGCTCTTTAACTCTCAGTGGCTGCTATTAACCATGTGATCCAGTCACAGCCATTAAAAAAGGGGGAGCGTGTCCTGACAGCCTATGAAGCCTCTTCACTTCTTCTTTGCTGTCTCTTAAAATAGCTGCGCTGTGCCAGACAGCGCCAACGCAGCTCTGAATAATCTCAACTGTGTGGAAGCAGCGCGTCTGCACTGCTGCGGCTACGAACTGAGTCAAACAGCATCCACCGAGCAGTCATGTGACCCGGGCCCCGGAGCCATGTCAGCCTTTAATGACGTCCTCCCTCACAGCAGGTCCTGATGCTTGTAGGTGTGCTGAGGACAGTGATGCACAGTACAGGTACACACACACACA
Organism: Cichlasoma orientale; assembly: GCA_034780415.1. Taxonomy (NCBI): domain Eukaryota; kingdom Metazoa; phylum Chordata; class Actinopteri; order Cichliformes; family Cichlidae; genus Cichlasoma; species Cichlasoma orientale. Next base: position 133,709 of record JAVDPK010001733.1, on the reverse strand, counting down.
CCTGTCCAGGCGAGACCAGTGACTCACACACTCTTACAGTCACAACAAGCTCCTCCCCGTTTTTCCCTTCCCTCCACCAGCAGCCTTACTCCTTAATTTTCATCCCTCCTCGTGTCATGTGCTCTTCCTCTCTGCTTCCTCTTGCTGCGATAGTCTTCCTCTCCTCTGTCTTCGCAGTAGTTCCCTCTTTGTCTCACTAAGGGACCATCCACACTAAAAATACCAGACGGAGCTTACGCCTCTAATACCGCGCAGCATGCTTATCCCTCGCTCCCTCTTTCTCTGCCGTTATCGCCACTAATCTCTCGCGCTCCCTCTCTTCTGTCCGGTCTTCCGGTGTTCTGGTTTTCTCCTCCTGTGATTCAATTTAAATTAAAGAGGGAAGGATGCTTCCAAGTGTCCTGCTTTTGCTCTTCTGGGCTGTCTTGCTCTCTGCCACTTCTTTCACTTTCTCTTTCATTTTCAGTTTCTCCTGCAGCCAGGTTCTTTCCCAGAGCTCATTCATCCCCCTTTCTGCTGACACTTGAAGCCTGGCGCCAGTCTCTGTCCCTTTTCTATTCCTTCTATTCCTCCTTCTCCTCAGCTTCTCCTCCTGTTTCGGCCTCTTTCTTTGGCGGCTACAAACACTGCATGTTAAATATTTGGAAGTTTGTCATTTTCTTCAGTTTCCAAATCCAAACTCTTTGGTGGGTGGCTGTCTCACCTACACACTCACCAACTGTGCAGTTAGCCCTTCATCAGATTAAGATCACATTCAATCTGCCCTCCTGTGGCCACAGACGACACACACCTGACAGACACCTGAGAGACAGACACACACCTGAGAGACAGGTTAGGGCGGATATGAAGGCAGAGAAGCTCCTGGAGAGTAATACCACCGTGCATTAAATGGGTCAGCACCTGTAAACTTGAACCAGCAGTAACAAAAGCTTCATTAGCTCATGTGAGAGAATCTAAGTCCATGTTAGTAAATGAATGTGATTCAGGGCCAGCGTGGCTTTGTTACTGACACACTTCTAAATAAAGACCTGACATTAAACTGGCTTCAGTTTGCTTCAGTGAGACCATCTCATTCTCATTTTTCTGGTCATGCTTTATTTAGTAACATTAAAATCTGGGCAGGCTGCACTTGTATCCAAACCGCAGAGCAATCAGCCACCTTTGAAGACCTGCAGCCCAATAAGGTTTCAGCTGTGGGAGGGTTCAGAGGTCAGGTGTTTTTTTTAGAGTGACAGCCTGTGATTTATGCACACATTTTTCTCCCAAAGATGCTGAGAATGAGCTAACTGATGTTAGCTTGCAGAGGTTCAGACAGCGCCGCTCATCTTCAGCTTGTTCCTCATCAGGACTCTGTGGATCTAACCTCTGCTCGATGGTGACAGTCAGTCAAAGTTCACACGCTTTTCTGAACAGTTTCCACGGAACACCTCCGGATATTTCTCCGGAACAGAAACAGCAAATTTTCTCCAAACCATGAATGGAGTCCTCAGAAGGATTTCAGGACCTGCATTATTTTGTCACATTTTCTTCAGAATAAGAAATATCAAAGATATCAAAGAGTCCTTCCAATAAACTCCTAAATCCAGGTAACAGCATCAAGGTTAAGCCAAGCCCCACGTTTGGAGACGGTTTTCATGTAAATCTGTAACAAAGACACAAACTAATCACTTCACCTCCTTGATGCAGGTTTTAATCTGCTGGAGCTTAATGAGTGCTGCTGTGCTGTTAGCCAACACTGTAACCAGCACATGCTGCGCTCAGTAATATCAAAGCAAGTGTAAACCACTGATATCAATGTGTCAACCTTTACCACACTACACCCCAACATGTCCTCACACCCTAACATGCTTGGCCTCCCACTGTGAAAGGCAGTTTCCTGTGCGTGTGAGTTCATACAACATCACCACACACACACACACACACACACACACACACACACACACAATGCAGCTGCGTTACACACTGGCAGCTCCTCAACAACCTGAGATGAGAAATAAGCAAATCATCATGAAAGTCAAGTTTGACTCTTCAGTGAAGTCACCCCAGATCTCAAGATGACTCAAGGAGACACGTCAGTGTGAGGCCCACATGTAACCGAATAACTGCACGCACCTGAATGAGGACAGCAACGTGTTCGCACCTCTTTTACGCATTAGCAAACAGCAGCGGTACTGATCTGATCTGTTAGTGACACCAAAGCTTCAAAAAGGTGCAAACACACTTTTCTCCCTGCCTTGCAGGCGTGCAGAGGATGAGTGCACTCAAAGGAAATGTTACATCCAGAACTGCAGCAAACGACACGTCACAGGTAAACTTATCGCTGCTTTTCTGACACATGTTGCTGTTAACAGTCACACACGTTTTCCTGCACTGAAAGCATGGAGGAAGAAATCAGTTTAACCACGCTGTGGCCACCTTCCATCACTATCCATCCTCATAGCGCTCCTGCCTCCCATAGGCCCTTTCACTGCACCACTCAATCTGGCCTCCCCCCTCGGTACTGATCGACCTCATTGATCCACACGGTGACATCATGGCAGATATTCCCGTCCTGTCACTGAGTCAGATTAAATTAGCCACAGTCCCAAAACCCAACACAGAATTTGGTTCAGTTTTTCCACTCATACAGGACACTACATTACCAGCAGCTACTGAGCATGTGCGTAAAGGTCAGCAGAAACATATCCTTTAGACAGGTATGGTATTAATTATGCAACTATCAGGCTTTAAAGGGCCGTCAGCGGTAAGGCTGCATTACGAAATCCAAAAGGAATCCGTTTAATACAGCACTAAAGTATGAATAATTAGACAAGACGACCAAACCGAGCAGCTTACAGCAGCACAGTCTCACACTGCTCACTGTGAAGTATGAAGGTTTAAACACAGAGCAGCTCATGTAAGCAGCTGAAGATGCACATGCATGAATTACATGAAAGTGCACGTGTGATCTCCTTTTTATGGATTCTCCTCCACTCACTCATGCAGACACAATAATAAAGTGCTGAAACAGGAGGACCCTCCATGCTCTCACAGCACAAGCTGCTTTACATGCCACGAAACAGAAAAGGTACACGCTTAATACAAACACCTACTACAAGCAAAGCAAACGCTAAAGGGAGTGATTCAAGTACATAAAACAGACACTGACAAGCAAACAGAGAAGGGGCAGAGCCTGAACAGGAAGCACATGGAGCTGAAGTCAAATCTTCACAGATAAATCATAACTGAAGCGGTGAGGAGGAGGAAAGGCTCATCACTCCCTGTCAGCAGCACCTGAGGTTTACCTGCGTCAGTGACGGGCACCTGATGACGGCGGCGGCGGCGATAATACCAAAATCCAACTGCAGTCAGAAAGTGAAAAGCCACAACCAGGATCGGCGTGATGACATCGCGGTCTGAGAGAAAATCCATCCTGTGGTACTGAGTGAGCACACAGTGCCCTTTGACCGTCTACACGTCCACAGAATCTCTCTCAAACAACACGCAAGTAAGTTCCTGAACCGGCTGAACTCCTCCGGGTCTCGTCCCAAACTAACGGCATCCACGCAGACGAGCTTTCACTTCTTCCCCTCCTTTCTCCAGCAGCATCTCTAAACTTCCTGCCCGAACTCCCGCTGCTATAAACTTCTGAGTCCCTCTCTCCATTCAGGCGCCCTCCCTCTCCCCCCCACGCCTCTCTCTCTAACTCTGTATTAACCTCGCTCGCTCTCTGACACTAACAGTGGATTCCATTCCCCTGAAACAAGCGACCAGACTGTAGCGTTACTCAGTGCGCTGTTAGAAAAGCAGCAAATAAATGAAATGGGACTAAAAGAGACGGAAATGTGTGTGTGCTGCATGTGTGTGGTGTTGCCTCACACTCTCAGAAGGAAACCACACGGGAGATACCCATACACTCTTCTTCCTGTGTGTGTGTGTGTGTGTGTGTATGTGTGTGTGTGTGTGTGTGTGTGTGTGTGTGCGTATATTTCTATTTTAGCGTGTTCAAATACCTTCATGTACGTGTAACTTCTTATGTATTAGCACGCACACATGCAGCACTTGCATGTAAGTTTTTAAGTGGGTGCACACGCTGGCAGAATGTGTGGATGATGCGTGTGTGAGATTGTGCACCTCTGTTAGGAAGGTGTGTGTGTCTGTTTACCTCTGTTGCTATGAGTGAGCAATGCTTCCTGTCTGTGATATTTATTAACAGCTATGTTTGACTGATGTCTGCTGACTGTGACGGCGTGTTCAAAAGCTTCTGACACAAGAGGAGACTCTGTGTGTGTGTGTGTGTGTGTGTGTGTGTGTGTGTGTGTGTGTGTGTGTGTGTGTGTGTGTGTGTGTGT
>JAVDPK010001733.1:89490-119400 GCA_034780415.1 Cichlasoma orientale | reverse complement strand
GTGTGTGTGTGTGTGTGTGTGTGTGTGTGTGTGTGTGTGTGTGTGTGTGTGTGTGTGTGTGTGTGTGTGTCACTGTAGCACTCAGTGAGATAGTTAGGTTTATGAGACAGTGGATTATTGTGTTTGTGTGCGCGAGTGTTAATCTCACTGACGTAAAGCCGAAGACCACCGAGTCTGACCATCGAACACGAGGGGAGGGGCGCTCGCACATCAGAGATGGACAGAGGCTCCTCTTTCACTCTCATTAATGCCCCCCCCACACACACACACACACCAGCCAAACACACCATTAAAACCACAGTGATTCTGTCACCGCTGATTGTCCCACCATATCGCAGTCTTTGCATGGGAACCTTCGTTAGTTTGACACGTACCACCCACCTGAATCAATGCAGACCGAGCACACCCACCACAGCACTGGTTTATCAGGATAATGGGTTCAACAACCACACAAAAACAGCTCAGTGACTTTAAACTTTCTGTCTTTATATATCTGGGATGATGTGAACGCCAACTTTAATCGTACCCTCAGATGGAGGCACTTTTGAGCGGGACACCTACACTTTTTTAAGCTCCACAAACACAAGTTGCCCCCATCTGAATTTAGGACATTTAAGACACTCTTTAGCTTGCTTCGTGTCATACTGTCTTAGTTAAAATACAGTCAGTTCTAATTTCTGCTCTTTGTGCAGTTACAGCAATAATATTTAACCCCGGGCACACCTCACAGCACACAGGGGCAAAGACAGACCAGGTTCATCCAAACCTTACAATCCAATCAATCATCAATAACGTGTGCTGTATCCACAAAGGGTCCAAACCGCAAACTGCAGGACCCGGCAGGTTCTACGACTCTGTGTGTGTGTGTTTGCCCTCAGAACGGTGCTTTGAATGTGGCGACAGCTCTTTTGGCAGATCAGGAAATGAACGGACCTGTGCTGGGAAGCCTGGAGGCAGCAGGAATGTGACCCGTGCCCGACAGGCACAAAAACATAGAAAGTGATCAATGGCAGCCTTAATTGCTCTGCATTGCACAGGTTCATTAGACAGTCAGGTATGTTAATGCTCACTCTCTTTACAGGGACGGACAGTAATCCTCTTTTAATGAGCTGGTACGGCGAGCAGATCCAAACCAGGGTTTGAGCATTTCTATAGAACTGGATTTTTGGCCAGCACGCCCTGAAAGCTGGTCAAACGCAGCAGATAACTTATTTTAGAGGAAGCTTTGGATGATTCAAAGTCATCATTTTAGTCACATGTGCTTATAACAGTACTGACTCAATGTGTGAATGAATCCTCATGAAACTTGGTCCATCTCACAGGCTGCAATCAGACGATGGGTTTTTATGAACAATATCTGAAGCAAAGTTCAATGATTTCAGTTTAAATAAACACAGACGGCACTTTATGAAACCGGCAATCGAAGGATGATGATGACGACGATGTGAAGAAAAGGTCTCAAACACTTAAACGCGTGCGGATGGAAAGTGAGACAGAATTAATGAGACCGCATGCATCATCGACACCACCATAAACAGCAGCTATATTTTGCTTCTATCCACGGAAACGCAACCACGAGCGCGCTGTGCACAGCCTCTGCTGAGATTATCCGCTTTTCACTGTGACCGAACACAAACAGGAAACAGATCCCCGTGTCCCCTTTCAAGTGTCGACGCTGCCCTTGAAGCACCGCGCCGTGTTTCTGCGACTTCAAAAGCTCTGAAAATAAATCTAAATAGAACCGTTTCTATCTCGGAAATAAACCAGAGGGCAAAGCAAAGCAAACTTTCCTCCGCACAGGAATTCATCCTCACTGCATTTCCTAGCTGTGCTCAAACTTGGGAAAATTACAGAGCGGATTGCAGCCGGCTCGGCATCACGCAGAGATAACGCGGGGGTTCCCACGCTGTCCGTTGTCTCCAGGAAGTGGAGCCGGCTGAGCTCGCAGGCCGTGATGGAGTCTGGGGACAACAGGAAGCAAACAGGAAGCAGAAGCATCGGACAGACACAGATCTGCCCCTCTAAGACAGCTGAGACAAAACAACTCAAACTGTGCACTCGAGAGTACACACAGATTTAAACTGCATTAATGTCTTCAGAACGGTTTTATATTCTGACAGTTGAAGGGGGAAAAAAGACCCCAGTCTGCAATTTGCATCAAACTCTGACAGCTGAGTTGGCAAATGAGCCAGTCAGACTTCCTGCAGGCTCTCAACATGACTTGGACACCAAATATATTCAAATATCGTCATTTTGTAAGTATTTATGAGCCATAAATAAGCTGCAGTGCCAATTCAGAACCTCAGAGTCAAAAATGTTGCATTTAAAAACCCAAAGAAAAGGCAGGACGGTGATGCTGAAGGAGCAGAAAGATGGACGACCTACAGAGAAAACATCACAGCCAGTGATGGTACATCATCATCATCTGACATTCATCACGCTTTTGGAGACGGGGCCTGACCTCGTTTCCTCTCCCATAAATCATAAATCACTAACACAAAGAAGTGTTTGGGCAGGTAAAAGCACCGGGAACAGAACCTGAGGGGAATTAAACCTGATAAAGGTGAAAATGAAGGAGAAAAGTCCTGTTTTTACCTTCTGTGTTCAGACTCTGTCACATCTGTCTGAGATTCAAGCACACGAAACAGACACACCTCCACGCAGTCGTGCACGCGGGTCGCAGCGCGTGAATGCTGGATTAACGCTGAGCCGTGACTGCACTTCAACATTCATGCGGAAGCCCGGATAACGGAACACAATGCAGCCGTGATTAAGGCCGATAAATCGTTAGCATTCAGGGCCTGTGAGCGGCGAAAGGCCCGCGGTGAACGCACAGAGCCGGATGACATCACACCGAACTCGTTCAGGTAAACAGAATAACGCAGTCAATGAATGTAAACAAACTAACTGCCCACGAGCAAACGGAGGAACACTTGCTGAGCCGAGGCAGAGGAATTAATGACCGGGAGACAATCGGGAGGCTTAAAAACCTGATTAACTTCAGGTCAGTGAGCTAATAAAAACTCAGATCATCTCATTCCTTCCAACCGAGTCGGCCAGAGCGATTTTAAAACTGAGGCCGGGCCCACAAACACACAGACACACAAACAGATGCAGTGAGAAACAGCCTGAAACTGGACAGAGCCGCAGTGAACTGCGCTGAAGTGCCGTGACATTTCCAGCCGTCCTCCGCGGTGCTGTGACATTTCAGGGCTCCACTGAGGGCCTCTTCCAGTCTTGAATCAGAAGTAGGGGGTGTTGATGGGGGCTTGATAAACTAAGGCGCACTATTCTCTCACATTCATCAAGCTTTCATAGTCGTTTAGGTGAAAATGAAGGAGAAAAGTCCTGTTTCCACCCTTCTGTCTTCAAACTGCAAAGTGGATCAGAGGTAAAACTGAGACGGCTCGACTCAGAATAACCGGCACGAGTCCGTCTTTCTCCTGTACGTGAAGCTAAGACCTGCAGCCAATCAGATACATTATAACAGACTGAAAGGTGTAACAAAGTATCCAGTCCTGTGGCACCGGAAGGGAAGCAGCGCTGCTTTGGTATTTCATCTTTCACCTCTCCTCCCAAACCCTCAATATTCTCCTCATCTCCCTCCATCCGTCCCCTCCCTTTGCTCCTCCTCTCCCTTTTCACCGCCGTGTTCCCGCGCCCACGCAGACACAGTGTCAGGCAGCGCACACACACACACACACACACACACACACACACACACACACACACACTAATTACATGAACGAGCTGTGTGTTATCCTATGTGATTACAGCCCTGTCAGCGCAGGGAGAGGACTGTGGTTAGAAAGTCAAAGCTGCAAAGCACGGTGCAGAGAAAGGTGGTGAAGTGCTGACAAAATGGCCACATGTGGATGCAGTGAAACACTCCCAACACCTCTCAGGACCAACCTCACAGGAGCTCGTTTGTCTGATTAAAAAGTGACTGGATGTTAAGAATTTCCTCTGACCTAAAAACACTACAGCTGGTCAACAAATGCATCCAACGGAGGGCGCTGCAGCCCCACTGGCTACACTCGGGGACTTGGAGGGGTAGTTAGTGCTGGTGTCACACACATAGACCAGTTTACACGCATGGAAGCAAACACTTAAGCTCCGAGAAGCAACAGTGGAGCCGCACCCATCGCGAGTGATGCTGATAAACGCTGGAGAGCCCTTATCATGCCGAGTACATCTGGGCGGCTGCTGCTGGAAACATGCATGTGTGTGAATGTGGCACTGGGCAGCAGGGCGACCCGCAACTTCAACGAGCTACAGAGAGAAAAAAAAGGTGATGCTGATAAGGATTCACCCCGCTGAACCCGGCTGAGAGACGGTTCTGGGAGCTGGGACAAGTTTCAAATCCGTCACTCCAAAAACGAAGAGGTACAGTCACAGTGCCGGCGTGACAACAGCTGTGACAAACACTGCAGCTATTTATAGCTGAGACTGATCACGTGTCAGTGAATAACAGCTTAAAAGGTGGCTTCAGGTGTGATTTTTATTGGTGCAGAACCACAAACAGGATCTTAAAGCATGCAGAGTCCTGATGACCTTTATTAGGATCTTTTTAATTTCACTGCAGCTGAGACATCCTGAGTAATCTCACCGCGCTGGCATATTCAGCTCTGCTTCACACACGCGGGCAGGAAACCCACACATGATTTATCTTTTTTCATTCTGCCTCCATAAAAAAAGGGAAACAAAAACTGAACAGAACTCTATTATTAGGCTGAGAGGCTACCAGGCAGATTCATTCAGGTATTTCACAGTCATGTTTATAAAAGACAGGATATGTTGCTGTTAAATGGATACACTGTTTCTCACACTGATTTTTAATCCTGCCCATGTTTAATGCTATAATAAGACCGTAAATAAGGATTAGGTAAACCTGACTTTAATATGAGCTCGGGTCGTGATGATGTAAACTGACCTCATTCACGATGTCACAAAGAATTTAGAATAAAAAGGTGGCCCCTCTGTTTAACAGGACTCAATCATGCTGTTTTTTCTAACAATTCCACCTTAATTTAAGTGGGTTAGTCCCGCAGAGATAGGGCCGTGCTGTAACACTGTAGCAACACGCCTGCTACAGACATGTAAAATGAAGAAAGTGAATATTGACGCCTTCCTGGCCTCTCCCGACTTCACCACCATATTTGTACATTATGATAAAGACGCGGGTCTCTGCGCCGTGCCCTTTAAAGCCCGGCTGCTACTGTAGCTCCTCCCGTGCTAATTCTGGCACTCTGGCCCGTCACATATTAGCGTGGAAACAAACAGCCTCCAGACGTTTATGTAACCTGATCAGCAGCTTTTAAGTTCAGTCGGGCGACTTCGTCTGCCCGTGACACCAAACAATGCAAAGCTGCCACTGAGTAACAGTTTGTTCTTTCAACAGCGTAACGAACTGTTTGCACAAAGTCGCTATGAATTAATCTTTAACCGCAGAATGATTTGGTCTCTTAAGCTTCCACTTTGACATTTGCATTGAGGAAAAAAGTGAAACAGCTTCAGGCAACAATGATTTCAGCATTTATTCAGTGCGGCAAAATCTGTGGTCCAGCTCTCTTAAAGAGAAGGTCAGTGACTTCAATTATCTGCAAGACATTTAGCTGAGGACGAGCCAAATGTGGGACCTGATTATTTATCTAGTAAATAATACAAAGGTCCAGATTAAAGATACTTGGTCTTTGCCGGGCCTCCACTAACTACCAACCACAAGCAGCTAATCCCAGGAAGACGCCTCTCACTGAAGGACTTCACAGTTGACTCATTGATGTTTTTCAGTTATTTCAGGGAATTTTACTCACACAGTGATTTCCTCTAAAGACTTGGGTAAGAACAATAAAAATATTCAGCGCTGCATTAAAGTCACAGTCGTGTTTTTCCTGCATAAATTACTCCGGATAAAATACAGGCCATGCAGCCAGACGGATATCCACGCAGACCGCAGAGCTGTGTGAGTGAGGAAGGACGGCGGAGCAGAGCGGGTTTTGTGTCCCTTTATTTGGGGCGTTTGTGGCTTTACAAACACAAACGCTGTAATGGAGATGGAACTTTTAAAATCGGAGCCAAACAAACCAGCAGACTGATCTGAGGTCAGCAGCAGCATGTGTGTGTGCGTGGGTGTGTGTGTAGGCGTGCATCCAACTAGTGCTGAGAAAGCTGATTAAAGGTCTGACAGTAAATTGTGTAACTTCTTTATTAAAAACGATTCTCACATGTAAGACTCGATCACTGCACAGTTTGCTGTGAGGGATTGGGTTGGGTCACTTTAGTGGATTAACATGTTTGAATGAGAAGTCCAAGCTGAGTGTATTGTGTACACACACACACACACACACACACGGTTCAGAGGCTCATATATTAGCTTCATGTACTTAATTAAACTTTTCTTGATCACCAAATACGCTGAACATTTTCCATTCTTTCATCTCTGAGCAGTCCTGACCTTTGTCGCCTCCTTTTAAACACACACACACACACACACACACAAGCATCTCCCCACATTAATGTCATTCTCGCTGCGTGGCACCACCTCACAGAGATCTGATGTTATTCACGTTATCACATCAGACAGCTTAATATAGAAAAACGTGTTTTTAAACATCGCGTTCTTTATTAACTCGAAGGGAAACGTAAATAAGGAATTTATCTTAATTCATAATCCACAAATTAATTTCTCCAATCCACATTAATCCACTTTGCACACATGACTGAGGGCGAAAGACAAAAACTCATGACAGCAGAGACAACAATGGGGCTAATGTTGGGTTTCAAACAAAGTTAAAAACCACTCATATGACTGGATTATTATGAACTGAGCCACACATGGCAGCTCACTGCTTTCAACAGGGTGTGAGTTCCTGAAAGAAGGACACCTGTATGTGGCTGTAATGTTGGCTGAGGGTTTGGTCCACTGTAATCTCGACAAACACACTGATGTGCGTATGGATATGGATGCATATGGATGCATGCATATGGATATGGATGCATATCCATATGCAGGCATGTGTTTGGAGGACAGGGATCAGCCTGCTGGTACTCGAAGCTTCCAGTTTCCATGTGTCACCAATCTCAGAGTGTTGTTGACCAGCTCCATGGTTGGGTTGGGTGCAGGTACGGATGTCCTGGCTCTACCGGAGGCCCGGCTGCCCCTAATGTGGGTCACAGTGTCCTCCAACCTTCTCAGAAACATTTGGTCCACTTTGACCACATGCCTGAATCAGATTACACGACTAAAAGGAAATACTGCACAAACGTTTTTGGTTATCCTGAATCAGACCACATTTGTGTTTCCAAAATAGCAACAAAGGGGACGCGGTAAGAAACACACAATGAGACTAAAGTCCATCAGTCCTCAGAGTGGAGTTCACATAAAAAAGGAGTTCCATAATAACTGAGCTTATGTTTTAGTCAAAGTCACAGCAGCTAAAAGCTGAACAGCGTCGCGCAGGACACAGAAAAAATGAGCAAATATGCAGCAAAGTACTGCATGACTCAGTGTCACACACACACACACACACACACACACACACACACACACACACACCTTCTCCTTTCAAAAATTCAAAGAAACAAATTACACACTGAAAGTCTCAAACTATTAGATTAAATTTTAGATTGAAGTGACCTTTAAGTTAAATTTACTATCAGTGAATCGAGTTAACATCCTCGAGTTCTGCTGAACAGACAAAACACCTGAAGACAACAACAGGACCGACTCCTCAGTTTATACAGTACATGCAAATTAAACTTGCATTCTGTGCTTGGCCATTCAGAGACAAAAATATAATAATCATCAAAATCAACATGTGAAACATGTGATCGAATCGTCAAAAAGCTCCCTGATGAATTCATCAGTCATTAATCCACCGACTGATTTTAAAAAGTGCTAAAGACACTCGGACAGTCGGAGATCTTTGGACCTCGGTGCATGAACCTGGAACATAGCCCTGCTGTTAGCACGGGGGGCACTGACACAAAAACACAAAGGCAAACAGAAAACTGTGGAGCTCGTGCAGATAAACATGAGGCTGGAGCACACAGCAGGAGCGAGAGCAGAGACTGACAGCTACTCCTCCTTAAACAAACGCTGACCACACTCCTCAAACAGCTCGGACCGATCCCTGTCTCAGAACTGTTTGTTCGCCCGTCCCTCTCCTGTGGCAGGTGACGGGCGGAGAATCACGTCTGAAACAAGGAACCAGTGAAGAAAACAAGGACCCGAGGTCAGAGGAGAGAAGAGCGCGGCTGCAGACGGTAAAGGGGACGCGGCCCTGTGATGAGCGGTCACACAAACTGTATCAAAGTCACAGGTTTATTCTCCAATTTCAGACACATTTATGTTTTCCACAAACTCCAAGTCACCCTTGTGACAGCTAAACATCAGGACAGTCTGGGATATCGTGGGCTTCATCCACCATCAATCAGATTTAGTGGCTGAATAGATGTAATTTGGTTTTTGGCTCCCACAACGTCCTTGTGACTTAATGCATTTGAACATGAGTATGTGCTTGATCTCGTGCTTTCCACTGTTTGATAACTTAATTACATCTGTGATGGTTACATTTCCCACTGGCTTTGAAAGTGGTTAAGGAGTTTAACCTCAGCTGTAATTTAGGGGGTTAAAGGAGATTCTGAGTGATGGTAACCCAGCCTGACATGCAGCGCTGTAAGGCCTCAGATCGAGCAGCTGTTTCTTTTGGGGAGGGGGTGCTGTGCCGCCTAATGTCGCCAAACCACGAGGAGCAGCAGGTGTGGCCACGGCTGCGGTAACACTAGCAGGGGAAAGACAAAGCGGGGGTCAGCCTTACGTACGTGAAAGAAAAGGTTTCAGTCAAGGAGGCGAGCGCTGCACGTTTCTCACTACAGGGTCGCTTTAATTAGTCCTGCACATCAACGAGCGAGCGTCCGCTTCCCTCTTAAAGCAAAGCGTATTTGCATGCTAAAAGAAGGTGGGGCAAAGAGCAGAGGAAGATGGAGAGGTTGTTGGGAAACAGGTGTTCTGAGACTATTCAGATACTGTTTGGATTTGAAAAGCCGACGTCTGTATTCGATCGAGTGGAAACAAAGTCTGAAGAGGTTTCAGCTCCACAGGCTCAGGCACAGATCTCCCTCCCACATCCAGAGCTGAGGCAAGAACACTGAGCATACGTGGGTTAGAAAACTCTTCTGACATTCTACTTCCAAAGTTTGTAATTTAGTTTAAAAGTGCCATTAAATATTCACAGCTGAAACAAAACGGTGGGATTTAAAATTGATCATTTCCTGTTTTGATCTCGAGTAGCAGGAAAGAATGAAGCTGGAAGGAAAGCTAGAGAGTCAACCTCAGCGAGCCGTTAGAGGATCAAAATGAATGAATGAGGACCAAAGCTGTGCTTAAAGGTCTGCAGACATGAACTGATTTACCAGCAGATGAACCCGTTCCTATAAATTAAGACTGTTCTTACATAAAACCTAAGTTGGTCCTCATGCTTAAAGAAAAAAAAAACATGTAATGATGAAAAAGACACATTCAAAGTAAAAAGAAAATTAATATTTCAAGAGGAGCTTGACTCGGGTCGGAAGCCTAAGGCCTGGTTCGTGCCATTCCCGGCTAACTGCTGTGATAACAGCTGCTGAAGGGAAGCATCCCGGCCTGCTCCGGCGCGTCACCTGACACTTCCAACCATCCCATCCCTCCGAGCCACAGCCCGCTGAGATCGAGTGTCAGCAAAGACAAAAAGCAGAGACGCCTCGACGCCACAACCAAACGCTAACAAACAATTAGCAGAAAGTTAGCCACTGAAGCTAATTAGGAGCTTAGAGACCCCCAGGGTGCTGGAAAGGAAAGGAAGCAGCCGTCTGCCCTTCCGCTGACCCACGACTTATCTGGACACCACGCAGGTAAACATGCAGACAAACACGACGCTGAAGGGAAAAGGAGCGAGAAAATAAGCCAGCAGATGACCGCGCTGCACAAAGGAGATTAAAATCTGTTTAAACGAATGTCAGTAAAGAGCAAGAGTTTTAATTCTGCTGCTCTAAAGCAAACTGAAGGATTTAAACCAGCATGTTCAGAGTGACACAAGTAACTGTAACACGTTGAAGCAAAAAGGTATTCAGCCAACATCACGTCCACGTCAATCTGCTCCATTATCTGAACAAAGTGAGTAAAAACTGGATGTTGTCCCGGGCCTGGAGGCTGGAAAAGCACAGTGCAGTTTCTGGTTGCATAAGGATCCCTGAAGAGCAGGTATTACACCTGCAGCCCAACCCATAGTTTTGGTTTATGGTGATTCACAGCATGGCGGAGCAACATGTCACTCAGCTGATATCATGTTCTAATCCTACCAACAGATAAGAGATAAGATCCTGCTCTCATTAGAACATTATAACACCCTGACAGCCCCGTAAAGCATAACGAGTCATTTGTTTTTATCACAGGCTTTAAAAATGACAGGTGACAAGGCTGAAGGTGGAGGGAGGGGGGTACCAACCTCTTTTCTCCTCCAGATCCTGGAGGAACTGCCTGTAAGCCGCGGCACTCATCCCTCCCTCCCAGAGAAGAGCGAGAAAGAGAGAGGGAGGTGAATAAATAATAAAAGCAAGAAATGATTAAAAGAAGTGAAAAGGGAGTAAACTAGTGACAAGCTGTAGCAAAAGCGTGGGAAAGTGAAACGTCAAGGACCGGAACAGTAGTGAGGTAAGAAAAGGTGAATGAAAACAGGAGAGTAAATGAGTAAAAGAGGAGGAGGAGGAGGAGGAAGGGGGAGAGTTTAGCTACGCGGCACGCAGGATCCAGACTGTCAGGGAAGAGGCATCCTTAATCACGTAGGTAATCCCTCATCTCTCGCTTCTTCCTTCTCCTACACGTCTTCTGTTTGCCGTGTGTGTGTGTCTGCGGTCAGGGTAGCTGCGAGTGCGGCTGTGTGTTAACAGCTCTAAGCCGGATAGACGGACTGGACTTTGACCATAAGGCGGGTGATGTCACTGCCAGTGCCAGAAACATGTGCGTCTGTAGTGAGCGTGTCACAGAAGGAAGTTTGAATTGGGAAAAAAGGAGGAGGCGTGTTTCTATTAGTCAGCGCTCAGCTGTACTTCCCCACCCTACAGCATGGTATGCAGTCCCTGAAGTTTATACATGTGTCACATTCTCACACACACACACACACACACACACACACAGTGAAGCACAATCTGTGTTGGATCAACAAACTGGAACAGATCTCAGAGCAGCAAACATGAAGGAACCTCTCACACGCCCACTTTTCACCCCATGTCTAATTTCACTGCTCAGCCTCTCTCAGACATCTGCTCCAGTATTTTAGCTGACTTTCAGCCTCTGCTGTTATCTGTCACAGAGCCAGACTGTCTCATGTTCACGAGTGCAAGTCTGGAGAAGGAAGTCATCACAAGTCTGAAGCACTGACTCAGGAGCAGTGTTAGTATGCAGGTGAGAACTTACTGCTGAATATGGTGCATACTAGGACTGTAAACAAATACTCCACATGTGATTTACTCAAAAAGGGAAAAAACAATCTGTCACCTGAGCAGCACAAACTGCAAAGCTGGATTTGCAGCAGAAAAGCTGTAACAGGCTGACGGAGGCCATCCACCTGCAGTCCTGCATACATAGGTCTAGATGCACTCCCTACCCTCAGTGTATGCTCACAGTTGTCGATCTTGTGGACTGTTGGCGACTGCTGTTGGTGATGTCACAGCTGCTGGTCGGGCCCCTCTTGGGTTCTTCAACCTCGGGGTTGGCTGAGTTAGAGACACGAGTGTGCGAGCGGGCTGGTCTTTACCTCCACGTCAATGATGAATCACTGCATGAGCACAGAGGGCTCAGACAGCGGCGCTGCAAACATTCTGCAGAAAACTGGAAAACCCTCCGTCATCACTGCTTCCTGTTTCAACTTCCTCTATTCCTCTACACAAAAACCAGTGTAGTGACCATTAACAAGCCTTCATCCTCACTTTAGGGTTTGATTACTTGTACTGACTCTTTGAGGCCTTTTGATACCTCTGAAATATAACTGAACATAAACAGTAAGCTAATTGGATGCACTCGGTATGACAGCTTAATGGTGTCACACCTTAAAACTGCCAGATGTTTAGATCCAACAGCTGCGGGCCACAATGTATAATCAGATTTTGGCAGCTGGAGGAGATGCAATGCCTCTTATAACTCTTAATACCCAGCCTCGGCAAGGATGACAACCAACTACGATAATGACCAGGACAGCTGAGGCCACATGGAAATGATTGTGATCATCAAATGGTCCATTAATCCTTTCAGCACTGGTTTGAGAAGCAAAAAGGATGGTCCATTACAACCATAATCATCATTAGCCTGGAATGGCCCATCACATGTGATCAGTGGAACCTGGGTTGTAACTGTATTTGAACAGACCAGGATTGATTGATCAAATATTAGATTTCAGTTTGAACAGGCGACCCTACACTTACTCTTTCAGCGCTCTGCTTTTATTCCACCTCATGAAAAGGTAAACACCACATGGTAAATAATTACCTGCGTTTTTACATGTAAACAGAAGCCAACACACACACACACACACCAAAACCCAGAGAGGGCAGAGTGGGCGGGTCTACTGTCATGACAACAAGCAGACGGAATCCAAACACCGCTCAATGTTTCCTTCATGTCAGAACTTATAAACAGCAGTCGTGCAAACAGAGGAACCAAAGCAGCGCCATTAAACACCTCACTTCACATCAGTGCATTCAAACACTGAGGGACGACTTCAACAAGGACGCCAGCAACTGCTCGAGTTCACCAGCAGGCGACACATTCAGCCTCTAACCAGGCAGCCCACTACAACCGAGTTACTCAATGAGCCACGCTGATTAGCATAATGATTTTACTATGATGTCACATAATCTCCTCAGAACGTCAGAGATGCTGCAGTTTACAAAGAGCATTATTATTCATTGTTCATGCTGGTGTTGTGAGGCTGAGTGAGCAGTTTATACATGCAAAGGTTTCACAAAAACATGAAGAACTGTAGCTAAACCAGTAACACCCCCAACCCCCCCCACACACACACACACGGTGACAGCTGATCCATCAGCACCAGGACAGAAACGTTACAGGTGAGGAGGTGGAGCTTAAATCAGGCTGTCCTCCACAGTCAGGAAACACACAAACCAATTACTGCACTACACAAAGTTGAGTTCACATTTTCAGGTGTGTGTCGGTGTGTGTATCTACATGCCACCAGCACACAGATGTAGGTGCATTTGTTTTTCTTGGCCTTTTATCTTTCCTGAATTAGACGACTAGCAGAGTCCAGAGGAGAGATTAGATCAGACTGAGCGGGTAGTCAATGTGTAACTTTGTGCTCAGCAGGCTTTTTAAACTAAGTCACCAAACGTTGCAGCATTTCCCCCACAGGCTTGACAGTTTACATCCTGGTAACTACTAAAGGAAGGATTTTACTTAAACATCTGCATCATCAGGGTACCGTTCAATACTTTTCCCTTAAAACAAAAGAAAGGCTCCAGTTTCCGTTCGTATTACACACGTGGCTGTGTTTCAGACTCACTGTTAATGCAGTTAAAAGGATGCATGGATGGCATGTTTGTCCATTTTAAGCTAAAAATTCACAAAATGATCCTGCTCATATTTATTGGTTACATCCTCTCGTTAGATGTTCCAGATGCATAAAGTGTTACCTTCCATCAGCAATCAAACAGGTTCTGTAAATTCTATTGTTGTCACACTGCAGTGTGCGCTCTGCTTTGGTGTTGTGTGCAAAATAAAGAGATTAGAATAGATCTCAAATATGTATCTCTCTATAGAAGCAAAGCCTGACAGGAATCTCTGTGTTCTTTATCGAAATTCAGAACGTTTCACGTTTCAGAGACACAACCAACGTGAAACCTTTTACACACCAAGAAATTCAAGTGCACACACACACACACACACACACACACACACACACACACACACAAAGAAAGAAATAGCTCGCTCTGGCTGCTAACAGCTGAGGTCAGGAAGGCCAGCGGCGTTTCTGTTTTGTAATTACAGATCGATGTGACATCAGATAAATGGAGGGTGTGTTTCAGTGGGGTCTGAGGTGACCTCAGATAAAGAGCTGACCCACAAAGAACAAAGGTGATGGCTGCCAATTTCTCCCCATTAATGTATTTTTGCACACATTAGTGAGACTGCAAGAAAAAAAAAATGCTAGGAGTACACACACACACACCCACCCACACACCCACAGTTCAAACTCCTGCGATGCAGTTCAAAGCCAGCACGCTCGGCTCAACAACTCCTGACACAAAAATGCTGAAAACTGCTCGGTGATCCTGAACGTTCGACGGGAGTCTCCTCTTTCACATGACCCCGTCACCGGCAGCCAGCCTCAAAGGCCTCTCTGGACACACACACACACACACACACACACACACACACACACACACACTTTCCTCGGGCCGTCACACACCGGGCCAGGCGGGGGGTTGGTGGTGTGACTGGAAACCATGGCAACGGGACAGCAGCTAGCTGTTGGTGTCTTTTTCCCACCTGTTCCACCCGTTCTTCAGGATTAAAGGGGCGAGACGCCGCGCTGTAAACATGTGAACGGCCAAACTGAAACAAAGTGTCCTGGGAAATTCACCGCATCAAGTGTACACAAACAGGAGCAGCACGAGTTAAAGTCAGCCAATACGTCCTCGACAAGACTCAGGACTGAAATTCCCCTACAAATTCACACGTAAAAAGATCTGAAGGGAACAAAAGTGAAATAAAGATGAGGTTTTAGCATCTTTAGGACGCTCAGCCAGAGGTGTACAGAGAGGGAGGGTGGGAGAAACGGATGTATTTACCTTTGTTGGAGAAGGTCGTCGGGAAGAGCCGCAGAGACATGGAAGAGAAAACAGGAGGACAGACGGGTTAGTCTGGAGATTCTACTAAATATGAAGTCAGAGTCAAATGCAGTACATGCACAACTCTACTGCAAACACCTCAATTAATTCAGACTGCAGTCATTTGTTACAAGTTCAAACCCAGGTCCACTTAGCCAGCTGTCTCAACCCCACCTCAGAGTCTCAACCCCACCTCAGAGTCTCAACCCCACCTCAGAGTCTCATCAGAAAATTTAAACTGTGAGCAGAACCTTCAGTCTGTGGCCGTGTGATGATGTGTTACTTCCACACTGTGAGCTCTGTGAGATGAAGTACTGCTACAGTTACAGCAAGAATGAACCTCCATGTTCAAGCTTTACATCAATTTGAATACAGTCAAAGCTACAGTGACAGTACCATTCAGATATGTGGGTACTATGCTGTTCGAGTTCGTACTTAAAACTGCTCATTTAGTCCAATAAAACAAAGAAGAAAATGTTTGCAGTTAATTATTTCTGCTGTACCTCGCAGAGGCCTCCCTGCATGAGTTTATAGCAGAGACTAAACACACACAGAGCGCCTCTAAATCCACATTTCATCATAAGGCAGCTGCAGAGTTAAAATGCTTTTATTTCACGTGGCATTGCTCACAGTGACCCTGAGGAAGAAAAACCTTTCGGCTGTACCATAAAGACGAAATGTGTCTGTGCAGTTTACTGATCACCCGCTCTGTGCTCCGGGAGGCCTCGGAGTGGCAGTGACACAAAAACAATATCAGCATCTAAACAAATTGTTCTTTGCAGTTTCGTGTTCATTTGTATCACTTCGTTTGATACTGAGCGCGCGCACGCCCGACACGCAGACTCTCAACCAGCTTCTGTTTGAGCAGCTAAAGCGAAGCCACACGCAGCACCAATCAGAGACGGCGCTCGGCCCGCGCCGTCAGACGGCTGATGGGGCAGCATCAGCATGCGGGCACACGCGTGCACAATCTAAATGCTAATATAGCAGAAATAAATGCCTCAGACAGACACAGAGGCACCACAACAGTGTGAGCGAGAATATTAATGGTTCCAACTGATCCTGTGTTAGATCCATCACCAGCACTGTGGGCGCTTCTGGACTAAAATCCAGGAAAAACCCTAAAAATATTTAATTTTACTCAACCTGGATGAATAAATACAGCTGCTCTGTGTTGCATGAGCCAAGTGCAATTTCAATTCATGATAAGGAAGTCAGTCTCTTGCTTATGTACTTCAGCACACCTGCTGAAAACCCTAAAACCCTTAACGATGTTCTGAAGTCAGGTCGGTTTAATTATGCTGCGGCTCCATCAGATCCTCATCACGGTATTAAAATAAATGCACAGGAACTCTAGTTTTCTGTCATATTTCTGCAGCCTGCACGCTCTTTGTGTCTAAATCGGGATAAAATGCAGCAGGAGGACAGCCATCAGTATTTCGTTTGATGTGCTCACAGAAACATAAATTGCCTCTCTGGGGGAAGTGGAGTCTAAATCCAAGCATAGCTTTGTTAAATGAAAATGACCGTGTTTGGCAAGTCAGTTAGCAGAAGGAAAATAAGAGAAACTGGCACGTCAAACGGACGGATGTGTGGACAGTGTGATGTGTCAGAGGGTGAGGAGGTGAAACAACTCCGGCAGAGACGCAGATATGAAACAAAGGAGCATTCATCTGAAACCACAGAGCAGAGAGCTGGTTCACTCTGTCACGAGAGAGGGCGAGAGAGCAAGAGAGAGAGAGAAAGAGAGAGAGGGCGAGAGAGAGACAAGGATGGGGAGGGAGACTGAAGTCCACTGAGGGGAAAAGAGTGAGAAAAATAAGCGATTAGTCGGGAGGTAAGGATGTATACATTTCTACAGAAATGGCCAAGCTTTGTGGTTCTTCATATCTCATCTTCTCAAAGGGGAGGAACTGATTTCTGCAGATGCATGTAGGTCAGCTCGAGCAGAGACAGTCCAGTGTACCGCAGAAAGTACAGTAATGAGCACTGACAGGAAAAAGAAAAGAGCTACAAATTACAGAACAACATGTATCTGCTGCTCTTCAACACAGACAAAGCCAACATAGACCTTTAATGCACGAGTTTAGACACAAAATATTTAAATAAAGTGTCGCTGCAGGCTTATTCAAAATAAGGGTTAAAATAAAGGTTAGGGGCAACAATAACAAGGTGTTCAGTAAAGCTGAAATGATGAGCAAGAACAAAAAATCGTTTCTCTTGATTACTTTAGTGAGTCCTGAGATCATGAGTATCTAAGGTCTCAGTCACACTCACTGATTCCCCAGAAACCATCGGTCACTGACTGGTTGCCTCGTGGTTGTGGGAGGTTGCGTCCTGTCACTCTGGCTGCTAGCAGATTGCTGAGGCTGCTAACCCAGACTTGTCTGCAAACACCTGCAAACTTCTCACCCAGAGGTGATGAAACTATGAAGAGAGTGACGCAAGCTGCCTTCAGTAAAGGTTAAATTTTCAGCAAGTTTTATTCCTGCTCAGCTAATAGAGTTCGCAGACGCGTCAGCATCCTCTACTTAAACTACTGCTGACCCCAGCAATCTGCTACTGACCAAAGCAATCACAGGGAGGCTTTGGATGCAGCTCTTTCTTTGAGACCAGTTTCACCAGAAACCTCCAGGAACCACTCAAACCACTCAAACATTTCCCCAGCAGGCTGGCGACAGGTATCTACACCTGGTGACTGAGGCCTAACGTGATGCCGTGAAAAATCATGCCTGTATTGAAGTTTGAAGTGAAATGATATCAGTCATCCCTCAATGACCAAAGTGTTTCCAAACAGCTGAACTGGTTTCACTCGGTAATAAAAGCATGGTGGCTCGAGCTGATCTAAAGCTGCCACAGCAGCAGTGAGTACGGAGAGAAGGGTGAAAACACGCCGCTGTAAAGGAAAGACAAAGGGCGAGCATTCAGAACAAGGGCGCCCCTTTCAATATGGAGGCGCTTTTCAACCAAGACCCAAGAGAAGACGTTCAACTGACGGTTATCCAACGTCAAAATATTTGCAGGGTAAGTACTCTTTTCATGCCGTGTTGAATAAACATCATTACACACAGAGAGGTTCCCATGCTACGCTCTTAATCTCCTCTAATCACTCGGTGGCAAACTTGGAAAGCAACCTTTTGTCCATTCATGTCTGAATTGACTCGCTCGCTGACACCGAGTGTGGTTTTTTGGTCCACTTCCAGGTTGTATCACCTGATTTGTCGTCTCACACCAGATCAAAGCGGTTCGCAGCCTTTGTTTTAGCACATTCACCTCTGATTAAGTCATCTTTTCTTTTCATTTTCACGACTGACAGTTCATCTAATAATTCAGGATTATGTGCCTGTAGCTGCAAACCCGTGTTCATGTGTTCTGGAAAACTGTTACAAAACTCATCAATATTCATGACCTCATGGTGCGCTGCTCTGCGCGCACACACACACACAGAAAATCTGCTATTCTGCTGCAGTGCAACATGTTATGTCAGAGCTGTGCTCCCCTGCATCTCTTTTTAGGCATTTTTAAAAAATAATGAGAAGAATGAAGCTAAATATAAGTGATGGCGGTTTCAATAGGAAGTAGATACGGTCCTTTTCAAAAGAAAAGGCTAAAAAAAAAAAAACACTTGTTTTCAGCATTTTAAAGAGTAAATGAAGCTGTGAGACTGATGCGAGTAAACAGAAGAGTGTTTAACAGAATAGAGTGATGGAGGGCACCTTCACGGTGACACAGAGACAGAAACGAAAGCATCAAGTGGAAAAAATATTCTAGTAGGTGGTCCCAAACAAAGGGCTGACACACAGTCACAATGGAGGTAAACACAGAGATAAGCTGACACAATAGGAAGGAGGGGTCACGCAGAAGGAAAGCAGGGCTGTGATTATGGCTCCAGCAGAAAATCCCCTCACGTCTCTGAATGCCCATAAAAAGCTGAGTCTTTGTTTCTGAAAGTAGGTAAAACAGTCACCTTCTTATACACTTCTTAAAGCTGATGGCCCCTGATGGTCTCTACAAACGTAAGCAGTGATCATCCAAATAAGTAGAGCCTGTAAGGCCTCCACAGTGTCCTTATTGTTGTACATGTTACACGTGGTAATAGGACTTCAACAGCTTTTGTGTAACTGCATAAGTCAGACAAATGCATTTCATTGCTTACACAGTTACACATATTTAAGTGTACGTACAGTAATGTGCACACACTGAGGATCGTGCAGAGCGTGAACACACAGGCCTCAACAAGTCTACCCATAAACCATTACATTAACTCCAACATAGAGGCTGCAGGCTGGAGACAGCTCCAGTGCACATCAACACATTTACCTCCGTTACAGCCTCAGCTCCTATATAAATATCTTCATTTGCAAATCTGTTTTCATTTTAGTTAATAAACCAAAACTGGAGATGTTGAGGCTTGAATGTGGAAGCATCGTGTTCTGTGCAGAGAGCAGAGGAGGGGCGGGGCCATTTACACAGACTTACACTGTTTACATGCAGCTGATTCACCTTCATCATGTCTGCTGAACCTGGTCTGCAGAGGTGAAGATTCAAAGAAAGCATGATGCAGTCTCATTAAAGGCCGTGTCTGTCCAGCTTCACACACAAAGCTTTTTTTAGGCTTCATGTAGCATACGGAGCGAGCAACAATAAACTACACCACTGTAATTAAACTGCTGCTAAGCTTTATTTGGCAAACTGACAGCTTACTTCAGAATTTTTGTATATGGAAATAATAAAAATGCATTATTGCAATGAAAGCTGCGTGTGATTATACAGCTGTTCAGACAAGAGAGCCGAGGCGGGAATGAAAGAAGAGGTGGTTCTAAAATAAAACCACAGGTCTGAATATCAATGGACGGCTGGAGAGACGAGAAAGTGGGCGAAAAGTTGAAATGGAGTTAATAATGTGTGTGAGAGACAGAACGGGAACGAATGAGGGGGCAGGCGGAGCGAGAAAAGCATGCTGTTAGAAATAAAGCATGCTGCTCTGTGACAGCGACACAGAATCAGACTGAAGCTTCAGGCTTTTACTTTGGAGGGAGACAAACCAGCATCCTGTGATCTCACACACACACACACACACACACACACACACACACACACAAAGCCTATGTGACAAATAAATGAATGTGACCTCCTTAAAGGCTGCACACAGAGAAACTCTCTTATCTGACAATAATAACTCAACTTGAATCAGAATAATTTATGTCCACACGTATGTTCAATAGTGCTCATTGACCCTCATGGGTAACTGTAACATTTGGACACACAGTATATGTAATACTGGGGGAAAAGGTGAATAAAAAGTGCCAAATTTCATCTCACCCATCTACTTCCAGGGCCTGTGAATGTAAAAATATATTACAAGATATTTAAATATAGTAACCTGTAACTGTATCCACAGTTTGTCTCCCACGTTACGGTAAAATGCACGGTTGTTTCAGAGACCCGGAGACGGGACAAAGTTGTCTCGTCTTGCACGTTAGATCATGTGTAGATGTCACAGAACCCACGGTAACAGCAGTCTCAGCTGGTCTTACTTAATGACCGGTAATTTAAAATAATGAGAAACAACATATTTTAAAGATGGTTTGGTTTAAATCTTCCTCCTCTGCATAGTATCATATATTCAGCTTCAGGTCACAGCATTACGAGCAGAGGCGGCTGTAGGTCACAGCTGACTGTGTGTGTGTGTGTTTATCAGCGTGATAACAGAAGGCCCGTGTGTGCATTAGTGGGTGAGTGGATGATTGTGACAGGAGGAGAGAGACAGATGCGATTTTAATGGAGTCCAACAAGCTGAAACTTCCTGTGCAGACTCCCGCGTCAGCAGGAGTTCCCACACAGCACATTTTATTAAATATTCATACATTCAGATTTTTGAGTCTTCAAAGAAACACAGTCAGCAAAAAAAAAAAAAAAAAGAGCATCAAGGGGAATCACTGCACTTTCATGTTGTGTTATGAGAGGCCTTCTTTTTTGGGGGTAAAAAATAAACATTACACACATTTTAGTTTTTTTCAGCGGACGCTTCATGGGAGAAACCGCTGCTCTCATCTCCTGCAGAAACGCTGCAGTTCAAAGGCTTCTTCCCTTCTAAAGAGGGAAGCTCCCTCTTAAAGCTTCATGCAGGGGAAATTAAATACTTTGGCACTTTATTCAGGTCATTATCATTTTCCTACCCCACATCGTGCCTTGTCATTCTCCTCCAACAGTCACCTGCTCTGCCCGTCTCTCCCTTTGCCTCCACGCTCTGTTCTCCCCTGCTGTGTCAGCACCTCAGCGCTGTACGGTTCACATATCCAGCATCCAGCTACAGTTCAGTGCTTTTTCATTTTTTTCCTCATCAGCTGATGCCTTATATTTTAAGCTAGCGATCCACGCCTGCATGCCTTTAAGTGCTTTGAATCTTGTATGAAACAGCAGAGAAGCTTCAGGACCTCGCGTCAGCTCAAAGAGGATATCAAGGCTTTAAAATGATTAGGAGCAGGTTTGATTGGCAGGTGTGTCCAGCCTTTGTGGCTGTGACTCACTCGTGTCCTTCCAACACCACAGTGTTTGTCTATGACCGCTGGCAACAAAAAACCTCCATTAACAAAAGGGTCAGTGTGACTCCATCTGAAAGAGCTAAAAGGGACGAGGGAGGGGCGAGGGAGGGGGCGATGTGGTCGCTTTTCCCTAAAAATAACTTTGTAAAAACTGCAAATCTGTGCCCAGAGAAATAATTAACTGTGGTCATGCTTAAAGAGGATTTCTGCAACACGAGTCCTCACAGAGCGCGCAGAGTGCGCAGCCAGCAGGCCAGCTGAAAGCCTCTCATTTCATTACAGTGCAATTAATAAGCAGGAACTAAAAGGCTGAACAGCTGGAGAGAACGAAGCAGCACAAATATTGGACGACAGGCCTTAAACATCATTCATAGTAAACAAATGTTGCAAGTTCATCCAGTTATTTTCTCTTCAACAGCTGTCCTCTTAATTTGTAATAAGCATCATCTGCCTCATTTTCTCCGTGTCCGCTCAAGTTGATGAAGTTACCAACAGTTTAAAAATACTGGTCCACATCAGGCTCGTGGGAATCTCCCGCTCCGGTCGGCACAGATCAGCAGAGCACACATTAGGTTACAGAAGGGTGCTGGCACCTCATCCCTGCAGGGAAGCAGCCTCAGAGTCCTCTCTGCTTTATAGCTCAGCTCTCTCTAAACTGACACCCTCAGAGGCGGCTATTTTCAGGCCGTGTGAAGCAGAAAGCACTCTGTCAAATACTCGGAGATGCAACTTTTGCATCACTTTCTGTTCTCACCCCAGGCTATCAGCTGCACTTTAAAGATGAACGCTCAAAGGATTTGAATACATTATGTTTAGTAAAATATAAAAATAATCCATGAATCATTTGAACTCTTGTCTTCCTAACTATTCTAGCTATTTAAATATATACTTATAATATTACTGTACTCACATTATTTTTAAGTTATGCTAATTCAGTCCCAATGCAGAGGTAACCAAATAATAAGTCACATTAACTGAAAAATGTATTACTTTAACCATTATACACATTCTTATTTAAACTCTAACCCAAAGGTGCATGTAATCAAAATATTTTAACTGTTTAACCGGGATGATAACTAAAGCTGACACAGATAATATCCTATAATAATCCCATCATTGTGCTTTATTAGCAGCACACGCTGCTGCTCCTGTGCCGGCCTTCATACCAACGCTCAGTATCAGTGAGCGTCCACACCCCGTAATGTGACAGCAGTCAGCACGCACACCATGCAAACGCTGATCTGAATGCAGCCAGCGGACCCCCGACACACCCTGTAACCACAAACAGCTGGGGCGTAAGGGGGGGCCGGGACCGTGTCAGCAGAGCATCAGAATGTGGGCTAGTAAAAGGAGGAAGACCTCGGTATGTGAATAAGCCATCTTTGGTTGGCAGCCCTGAGATATGTGCATTCAGAGGAGTTTAAGAGCCAAAAAGGGGGCTGGTCAGGCTTCTCAGCAGCTTTATGGGAATAAGACACATTTGCTGTTGTTGAGCGAACAGCTCTGATTCATCACTTCCTGTGATAGTGGCAGCTTTACTGGATCTGAAATTAATCATCTCACTAAAAGGAGTGAAATTCTCAGCGGTTTGTATTCTTGGACTATAATAAAGTAGGCTCACCTGATTTACAATCAATAACTGATTCACCTTTATTGATGTCACACTGAGCCTTGGTGTTTCAGCCCCTCTGTCTTTAAGCCAGCTGTGATTGGCTGCCCCCTGCAAACAAAAGCTTTGGTGTTCACAGCCGTGTGTCTGAGATCATCACATCATGTGTAGGTTGTTTAAAATAAACAGTGAGGTCGTTTATGCAGGTTTAATAAATGTATGGGACTGTGGGGGCTCACAGTCTGGGGGGTGAAGCAGTATATAAATCGATGCATTTTGACTCCAGATTCAGTGAACCAGCCTCAGTTTGCTGTATTATGTTGAATTTACACTGAATCCACGCCTGACTCTTACTGATCTTTGGGCCACTTCAGAACTATTTTCTTCAAACTTTTGCAAATATATTTTAATCTGTTAAAAGTTACAGATTAAAAAAATATATATATATTTGAAGCCGAGTGTTCAGAGCCGCCTTAAAGCTCAGAGGGAAAATTTGACAATGTTAAATAACGGCACGTATCACCGTAACAGCACATCTGTGACAAAATAAGTAACAGGTTCTGTCTGATCTGATAACATGAAGTAAAAGCTGTTATTTCTCATCAGTGGACAGACGGTGAGAGATGAGTTTGAGAGGACAGCGAGCAGGGAAACTCCCAGCAGAGACAGGTGGGCTTCAGGGGACTGAAACAACTGGGAAAACACATGACCCACATATCACATTCGCCCCACACCCTCTCCATCAATCACTGCCTCTCTCTCTCTCCATCGGCCTTCACTCAGCGCTACAAAGGACGTTCAGGGGAAGGGCTGGGCACCCGTCAGTTGTTGTGGTGGCTCGTTTCCAGGCGTGGGGAAGAATTTAGGCAGGAACACCTGTTAAGAGCTCTCTGTCACTGAAGCTGCTCCCTGTCAGAGTCCAGACTTCTGCACATCACTTACTGAAGCACAGGGAAGCTTTGTGTTCCAGCTGGCTACTAACCAAAGGCTCACAGCAGTCCGGTACCATTATTCACCCAACACCATTTTTCAAAGAGCATAAACAGCTGTAGGAAGAACTGCTTTAGCATAAAACTGTGTGAAATACAGAATGAGAGATTTTCTGTTATATGCAGGCCGGGGTAAAAATAAATAAATCTTCACAATGACGAATCTACAGTCTCAACTTGTGCTTTTAAAGAAATCCAGCCTGGAGCCGAGAACTTGGAAGAGAACAGAACCGGCAGAAAGGAAGAAAGTTTAGCATTAAGCTAGTATACGCTGGGAAACCTGAGGGAGACCAGATACGGCCAGGAGAAAACTTTCATTTCAATCACCCAACAAACTTTTCCCAAAAATGATCTTTGAAAAGCTTTAACAATAAAACTGCACCGAGGCATCGAACCAGAGTCCTGACACAATCTGCTCATCCAGCTGGTCTTCCTTACTAACGCCTCGATTCTACTTCTCGTATTCATGAATCCACTCGGATCCACTCGGATCCAAGTGACGTAACTTTCATCCTAAGACATGAGCACGAGGCTCCGTTCAGGCATCCGTGGACTTTGAATGCAGCGGGAACAACCGCACGTCCATCATGTCTCCAGCTCCTCTCCACACAACAGAGTATAACTACACACCTAGCTTAACCTTTAATGAGTACTTATGTCTGTTGAAACTATAATGAAGCTCTACTGTGCACACGCAGCCACGAAGCAACAGGTTTCCTGGTTGGCTCTTTGGTGACGACCGCCATCTTTACAGAACCGTCCCATACATTTCAATGTGGGATTCCTGTCATGGCTCCTTCCTTCATGTCTCCGCCATGGCTCCCCCCTGCATGTCTCCGCCATGGCTCCCCCCTGCATGTCTACGCCATGGCTCCTCCCTGCATGTCTCCGCCATGGCTCCTCCCTGCATGTCTCCGATGCTGCTACAACCCATTTCTACTAACCATCCAACAGGAATGCAGCATAAAATAATAAGCTAACCTATGCAGCACCAACGTGTGAAAAACAGAAACAAAGGTAAATGTATCAGAGGGAGGTCAAAGTAAATGTTGGGGGCTCCGAGTTGCGGCATCAGAAGCTTGTTTGGATTAAATGTGATCTGGATATCGTGGCCATTTAAAGAGGACAGGTTATAGTCTGATTCAGTATGCATTACAGTCTGCATACATCAAACGTGATGCTGTACCCAGGTTTAATAAATCCACATTACAAAACCAGCTTGCAAACCTTTGATGGAGAGTCTGGCATCCAGCTTGACTCCTGATGGACACTAAAAAGCATCAACATCAGCATCTTTCAGTCTAACAACTGTAACCTTTTTTTGCAACCTAATTTTATGAAAGTGCATCATTAGAGAGCCATCACAAATGATAACCTCTTTGATTTCTTTGCTGCAAAGCACAGAGAAAGAACAATGTGCACTTTGAGGCAAAGCAGAGGCCACTATTTACTGTATGTGGCACACAGGAAATTGTGGTCATATAGGAAGCGTGCCATGGGAGACGTTCAGTAGCGTTCAGCATTAAGAGTGCAAAAGGAATCTGAAAGCCACATGAAAAAGACAGCAAGTCTCCTCTGGAGCCACACTACTACATTCCACTATGTGAGTTAACCCCAAACAGTGAATCAGCCACTTATGCAGGGGACAGCGAGCAGCTGAAACATGCGACTGTGAAAACTGGCATGTTAAAGTAATAATGCAGAACCACTGTGTCAGCGTGGCTGCAGGGCAGCAGAGTCATGGGCGACGGTTTTGAGCCTCAGACAAAAACAAAGAGGACTGCTGGAGCAGAGAGCTGCGTATGGCTGCAAAACGGATGGTACAAAAATAGGCCTTTGTTCAACTTCCAGCTCGCTACCTCCCTCTTCTGATCTGTTCAGCCCACATAGCCAGCTCCCTTATCCTCATTTCTCCTCCACCACCTCTCCATCTTTATTCTTGTAGGTCTTTAAATTTCATCGCCATCACTCCTCAGAGCCCTGGGACTTTATATACATTACAGGTTAAAATAATTAGCTGCATTCCTCCACATTTCTCTCCTCCTGTCAGCGGCTCTCACTACACTAACGTTTATGCTCCCAACACCTCTCTGCATTCCTGCAGTAATGCCAACGCGCCGCCTTCTCGCCCGCCTCATTAAGGCTCTGTGGAGGCTCAAGCACCAAATGCAGTTTTGTGTTACAGAGTGGGTGCATACGCAACACAAGGAGAGAAAGAAAAGTTGCAGCAGGTGAACAACCAGCACACAGTACTCAGCTGAGTCTCAGCATTACAAAAGGCTAGGTGTCTCATACTGAACACAGAAAGCTGTGCATTAGCCTGAAGTGACATTTGCAGCTTTACTGTGTCGGCTACATTATGTGAACATTACACACGTGTGGTTTTGTAATGCTGCTGCTGTCAGCTGGCTCTTCCTGATGACGTCTCCTCGGGCTTCAAGCTTTTCCTAACGTCCTCAGTGGGAAGCTGGATCTTCTGCATCACTAGATATAATACACTTTACTAACACGTGCTAATAAAGCTACTTTCAGCTTCTCCCCATCACAAGGGGTCGCCACAGCGAGCAGCTCCGCATGTTTGATTGGGTTTGGAGTTTTACCCTGGATGCCCTTCCTGACACAACCCCAATCGGCTCCGGCTGGAATCGAACCAGCAACCTTTCACCTGCCAAGTCAATGTGTGAACCACTAAACTTTTGGAGGCGCAAATGAACGAACTAAAATCTTAAACCTCATGGATAGTCCCAGGTCCCACGTAGCCTTCTTATGTGCAATTTGGTTCACATGAAGGCCTCAGCACAGCAACAAAAACTCAGCAAGTTGCCCACCCATTAAATCACGCATGCACAACAACTACTGCCAGTATGTGGGCTAACAAAACACATCCTCATGTAACCACAATAATCAATATTTAATGTTGTTTTCACATATTTCTCAAAAACCTGAGCATGGAAACCCAACGGTCACTAATCATTTAAGTTTTATGTATATAGCATCAAATCATAGCAACAGTCACCTACAGGTGCTTTACATTATAAGGTAAAGACCCTACAATAATGGAGAGAAAACCCAACAACCAAACGACCCCCTATGAGCAGCACTTGGTGACAGTGGGAAGGAAAAACTCCCTTTTAACAGGAAGAAACTCCAGCAGAACCGGGCTCAGGGAGGGGCAGTCATCTGTGACCGGTTGGGGCTGAGGGGAGAGAGACAGACTACTGCAAAAATAAATACACATAAAACCTACAAGTTTCAATGAAAACACAAATATTGGAAAGCTAAAATGACAGCCGGGCCAGATTAGCATTTGGATCCCGAGACACAAGCTGAAAGATGGTGTCCTTTGAGCATGAGAAGTGTTCACACTCAACTTTCAGATTGTTACGAGTATACCATCCAGGTACTCGTTCAAGTACCTGTACTTACAGCAAGTGAAAGCATCTCCACTCAGAACGGTGACTGTTAGTATGGAAGTAAATGATCTGAGAACAGCAGCCTGATCAAAGCTGGTCTGGTCTGTGAACGCCTTGAGCTTTATCGCCTCCTCCGTGCACCTGGGAAGCAGGTGTTCCTAATCCAAATTCCCACCTACAGCTTTGTTTTTAATCCCATAAAGATTTTACTTTTTCATTCCGACGACGTGATGCTCGTCTGCAGGAATGTTCTTTTCCCATGCAGGTTCAGACACCGTTCAGTGTGCATTATGTAACACTAATGAACAGGTCCTTACTTTACAGCAAATCCTTGATGCCAAGAGTCATTCAGGCATCAGTTCAAGTGGGACCGCGAGGTTTCCCACAGGGTGCGAATGTATTTAAGGGTCGACCCCGAGGGCAGCAAAATACATTCAGCATTGAGAGTTGCGTGGAGAACAAGTGTGAATGGAAGTTTATGCAGGATCGCACACAAACGCACGATTATGCAAGACCTTTCCATCGCTCACTTTTAGTTACTATTTAAATCAGGCTTCTTTAAAAAGGCCAAATACACAACACAACATTTGACTGCGTGAGAGAGTCCTGCCCCATCAAAATGAGCCAGGATTAAAACAACAACTTAATTACAGGGTTAATCAGATGAAGGGCGATTTTTGTCTTAGCAGAACAGCACTAAAAAATAACAGCTTCAGTCTGAGCATTTTTGTACAACAATAGATGTTTTCCTTCTGGATTTATCAATCTGACACACACTGCCGCCATTATTGAACACTTGCATGAATGACCCCCCCATCAAAGACAGACACACACACACACACACACACACAGCGTGGGTGTATTAAAAAAAAGTTATTTGCGTGTAATTTCCTGTTTTCTCTCGAGGCAGAAAGGCAGGAAAGGAAAAGCGAGGCAGATAAAAAGAAAGAGCTGTCTGGCCTCCTCTGGGGGGCTGAGTTCAGAAAGGATGGAGAAGGGAGGGACAGGGAAGGAGCGAGGAGGCAGATACAGGGAGCGATAAGGAGCAGGGAGTTCCAGTAAATGCAGGAGAAAGAATGAGAGTAACGGCGCAAAGAGAAGCAAAACTGAAAGAGAGACAACAAACGAGTAAATGAGGAGGTGATATGTGAGCAACTTTGCCTCCTTTGCATCAGAGATAAAGATTTCATTCATTGGCCTCGGACAAACACCGCCACTCTGTGCCCTCCTCTCCCCTCTGTTCCTTTATCTCGGCCTTTGTTGCTCTCACCTCCCCTCCTCTCGCTCCCTCTCTCCCTTTCCTGCCCTGCTTCTTCGTCGCCATTGATGTGAACAAAGTGAAAGGGAAATCGCCTGGTGCTGTGATCTCGCTCTGCTCACGCCCGCCCACTCTACAGTTCTCAGAGGGAGCCAGCAGAGCGAGCCCAAGCTAACACTGGAGCCTTGATGCAGACCAGTCACACCCCATCACAGTACTGATGGGAGGGGGGGGGGGACCCACTGCAGCACTGCTGGGGGCTACAACCACGGACCTCCGGAGAGTCAGAGAGGTTCTGACTGCAGAACTGAGCCTCTGGTGGAAGCACAGGGTGACGTTAAAGTCCCACTGAACAGCTTCTCATTAGAATGAGTGAATGATGCAACTGTGAAGGCCACAGTTGATGTGCTCGCTCACCCCTCAGACCTGAAGAGCCCAGCAGAGCGACAACACTGAAAAAAAATTCCAGTAATGTGCTGATAAAAACAGGATTTTTGGTATGCATATCTAAAGGGCGATATTCACATGCTACAATCATAACTCAGTTAAAGAGGACCTGCTTATTGTCAGCTCCATATTTCTATTCTTGGACTTCACTAGAGCAGCTTTGCATGACTCAGTACAAAATAGTAATTTATCTTATGATGGGCCTCAGTGCAGCTCAGCTCATTCACTGTCTGAGAAACAGTTTTAGCCCCTCCCCCTTTGAGACAACTTTGTTCTGATTGGCTGCCACTCATAAACAGAAAGGTCTAAACAGCAGCTGTGTGCTTGAGATAACACTAACGGTATTTGCTCTCACTGACATCACAAAGATCCTTGCCTAGGAAAAAACTGAAGCCTTAGATGCTTCACAGGGACTACTTTACCATACTTTAATATAAGCATCCATCACTGCATTAAGCCACACTGTCTGGTTACAAAAATGGGTGAAATCGTATCAATAAAAGGTCCCAATATTTAATCTTCTTATTGGTTATAACATGAGAAAACTCATATTCAGGTATGTCTTAATAAAGCTGTTAGGTAAACATTGTGCCTGATAACCTGCTTTACGTTTTATTAGTTAATATTTAATAACAGATTCAGATTAAGACAGAAATGCATCTCAGAGTCAACGCAGTTTGACTGAGCTGAGCAGTCCAGATTTTTGGTGTCCCATAATGCACCTTAAGTCTCCTCCTTAGCGAGCGGGGGGGGGGGGGGGGGGGGGGGC
>JAVDPK010001733.1:45090-65274 GCA_034780415.1 Cichlasoma orientale | reverse complement strand
CTGTTGGTAATTTGATGAACACCAAAGCAGCTGAAACGGATGACCCCCCCCCCCCCCCGATACTGACTGACCACATCAGTATCACAGAGGGTTACCTGACTTCATGCTAAACTGATTAAAAAGTGTCCCTTTAATTTCTGAGCAGTGTTTATTGTGTTCATTTGACAGCAAAATCTACCTTCCAGCACCCCCCACGCTATCTTAGGACAGGGTACAGCTAGCATGCCCCCCCTCCCTGTTTCTGGCCTTTGAGTAAAGCGGACGCTGATCAGCTCCTGGCTGTTGCAGCAGGCTGTCATACATAACAAGGCCATAACTAACAAGCTGGCAGCCTCTGCAGAAATATAACACATTACTTTGCTGCAGTGCAACAGAACATTTCTCAAGGTAGCAGAAAAACAGCAAGCTAAATAAAAAAAATCCAATTTGTACAAATTAGAAAAGCTGGAAGAGCTCTCCCTCTGCAGAACAACATGAAACCATTAAAGTTAACGTCTAATTAAAAAAGCACCACTGGTCTGATTTTACACACCTTTAGTGATTATCAACACACTTTCATTTGTTTACAGTAATTACACAAAGATACCATCAGCTCTAAAGCGAATAATTAGATTCATCTCTGCAGACATCTGACCCCATCTTTCATTATATTAACATCCTGTTTGTCTCCCCCCGAGCCCCCCAGTTACAGGGCCGGCACACATCACATTCAGCACACTGCAGTGCAAACACAAAGGGGCAGTTGGGGATAGAAACCCAGCACCTTCTGTATCTACAGGAAGTTAAGGAAGAAGCTTCCAAACTGTGAGAAGTCCCATCAGGTCCCTTCGTTACCAAAGCATGAAGCAGCCAGAGGAAAAGCTTCAGTGGTGTGAAGAGACAAGAAGGTTCCTCTACCACCTCTGAGCGTGACACCTTTATAGCTCCGTCTGGTGGCGGGGAGGGGAATTACAGCACAGCCCGGGTGTGAGTCAGTCGGCCTCGATGACCTCTTTGTTTTCCACTTGTATGTTTTCACCGTCACCTCGTGACGTGCGTTAGTAGTAAACATATAACCGTGAACATGAATAAAAGTAGTTCCTGAGTCTCCTGTTTGTGCACGTATGTGTTTGTTAGCACGTCTGTGTGTTGTTGTGTGTCTGCGCTGCATGCAGAGTCCAGCTGCACAATGAATGTGCTCCACGAGCCAAAAGCACACAAAGTCCTCAACACAACAGCGTGACCGACACCTCAGCTGCAGCGCTCCACCTCGCCTTCCCCTCTGCTGCTTTCCTGCCCGTCTGAGAAACATCTAAAAAATGAAACCTCAGTCTGAGCTCATTACCCACGCCTGCAGTTTGGTCTGAATGGCTTCCTAATAAAGGAGCTCAGAGCCCTTAATAACCAGCAGGGAGATTATATCAAATCCACTGTGAGTGACTCAGATTTAAGTTAAGACTCTTTTTTGGAGTCTGACCTTTGCTCTGCAGTTTTTTCACAAATAAACTAAATTCAATCAGACAAAAATGCACTGCAGTGAAATCAAAGGATCAGGAGAACAAAGCGCGTGTATAACTTCATGGCTGCTTCAAGTATGTGCGTAATTAGTAACGTCTGCAAGCCAATCAGAGAAAATATGAATGTATCTAATTTGATCCAAATATTTGTAGCTTCACTCCTTTAGCTTATCCTTTATTCATTTATAGAGAACGATCCTCTATTTATATTGTCCTTTACATGTGAATGTTCAGCACAGGTTTTCATAAGTAAGCAATTTCCCAGATCCTACAGTGTCAACATACAGCATCAGTTATTTCTTTACAAAATAATCTTTTCACATGTGCCCTGAAAAAAAGAACAGATTTAAATGTGTCCATAATACGTTTGTGTAAAGGAAACATTTTTATGTTAAAGGGGCACACGCTGATTTTCATGCTGTATAACTCCTCTGTGGCTCTGAAGGACTTTAAATCAAAAGTATGTAAGAAGCTGAATATTATTATTATAAACTGTGAGTAACAAAGGTGGGGACAGGTGTTAGGAAGAGGGCGTAGCTGCCCACTGCTTTGTTAGGTCCGGTCTGAACAGTTCCCATCTTCGTCTTTTGAAACTAGCCATCATGAGCGTGTGGTGTAACCTGCTTTATTTTACACTAAACTCAACCATCATTTACAAAATGAGCATCACACTGTAAAACCTATAACCTGAAACTAGCGACTGAGACCATAAAGTCATCAGGAAAATGTTTACTAAGGTCACAAATTTAGAGAGAAATAGCATCATTTTCTCACAGTCTTCTGTACACTTTGCCTTCCCTGTGCAGGAGTCGCCCCCTGCTGGCCGTTGTAAGAATGCAGGTTTAGGGCACTTCAGCACTGGCTTCACCTGCTGGATCTTCTACAGTCTGTGGCTGAGACACGTTCTCTATTCGCGTTCCCATTAAAACAAACTGTAAAAGTTTTTAACTTTCTGCTTTTACAATAACTCACTTCCCTTTAGTTTCTTTGCTTCATTCTCTTCTTCCTGCCTTTACACCGGTCCCATCTCGTCCTCCTCTTTCTTTTTGGATCGGTTTCACTCCGATTCCTCTCGTCTTAGTTTCTTTCCCATTCAGCTGCAGATTCCTGCATCGTTCCCTTTTTGCTTTTCTTGTTCCTTCGGCTCGTTTCTCCCTCCAAGTCTTTAGGTTGTCAGAGCTCCTCTTCATCCTTCTGTTAATCATTCTCCTTTCTGTTTTATGACCTCCCTCACCCACCCCCCACCCCCCCGGCTATTCAAAAGTCACCCTCTCTTTCTCCCCCTCTCTTTCTCCCCCTCTCTTTCTCTCCTGTCTTCATTACTTTCCAAACTCACCCAATCATTCACCCCCCCCCCCTCCTTTTTTTCTCCGCTCCAAATTAAAATTCGGCACTCTCTCACTCCTTCACTATTTGTTTTGCCCCCTTTTATATGCAGTGTCAGCCTCTCTCACCCCTGCCGCCATTGCTTCTCCTCGCCTCGCACAACCATGGAAACAGAGAAGGCCACGTCACCATGGCAACAGGGGAATAGCCAGGGCCTCGAGCCGAGGCTTCCTTTTAGTTTGCCTGCAAAAAAAAAGTGCAGCAGGCAGAACGGCAGACGCCTCAGATCCATGCAGGCACAGACATCTGGGGTCCTGATGCTCATCTGAATAAATTATCACTGCTGCCACACACACACACACACATACACACACACACACACAGCAAGTGTATGACACAGGCCTTATTCTGTGTCATGTTTTACTCTATAAATAATTACTTAATATCTTTAGTTTGTTGTATTTCTCTTTACTGTAACACCAAATAACTGAATCAGTGCACACAAGTCTAAAACACTGAGATCTAAATATGCTCAACATTCAGTGTCTCTGCGCTTTAATATGAAGAGAAATTAGTTACAATAATAACTGCTTAATAAAAGGTTAGTGTGTGTAAATTTATTGTTGCATGTTTTTATAGATTGTGAATATGTCTGGACTGGACTGCATTTGTGTTTTTAGTTTCACAACAATCTTAACTCAGAACTCAGCCAGTCCTGAGATTAGATACTGTGTATCTAATCTCAGGACATCAGTGACACTGCAACTCAGCCGGCCCACAATCATCACAATGTGCTCGTTACCCACTACGTCGCAACAGGGGCGGCTCCAGGAATATTTTTCTGCAGGTGCTAAGGGGGGGAGGGGGGGCTAAGCATTTTACTGAGGGTGCTATGAAGGATTAACTTAGACGAAAAAGAAAATAACCTGCTTTTTTCTTGGGGGTGCTACAGGGGGTGCTATGACTTTTCCAGGGGGCGCTATAGCACCCCCTGGCGCCCCCCTGGCGCCGCCACTGCGTCACAACTGTGTGCAGCTGCACAAAAATCTGAGGAGAAGCGATTCTTGTGAACATGAAAAAGTGCAGTGGGTGGGCACCAATATTCTTCCAGGAGCTGTGATTCTTGTGAACTGTGGAGTGACGGACGATGGACGCGTCGCCACTTTAAACCTGCATTCTTTCTAATGACCAGCAGGGGGCCATTCCCCCGATTCTCTCCGGGCTCAAAGAAGTCTGATTGTAAGAAAATCCTTTTTCTGACCCGATTTAAGACTTCAGTAAACACTAGCCTGATGAGTTTAAGGTCTCAGTTGATAGTTTGAAGTCTTGTTGAATATAACATGATGTTTAGTTTGTATTTATGGTCCAATGAAGATTTAAAAAACATGATAAATCCACCTTATGACTGAAAAGTCAGCACCCTGTGGGGGCGCAGTGTCCCGAGGTTATCGCTCATCAAAAACTTGATCGAGTCTGGTTTCATTAAACCAAAGAAAGAAAGAAAAGGGTGATGTTACATCAGCTACAGCCATCTTTTATTTACAGGCTATTTAAGACTAACAAACTGCTTTTAAAATAGTTTCATCCTGGTCCGTGTTCACCTGTTTAAAGTAAAAACTCTGAGCTCTATACGTACAGCCCCCAGTTACATGTCATTCAGAGGGCAAACCAGCAGCTGTTGGTTTCATTGACATTCAGGCAGCGCGGCCCAAAGAGCCCGAATAACAGAGTCCAGTCAGGACAGCAGCGTCTCTCTTTATCCTCTCCAGTGTGAATTCAAAACTCATCTGTTCACAAAGCTCCCAGTGTTTCCTCCTCTCACCCTCCGCTGCCTCTGCCTGCTCCTTCTCCAGTCCTGAAGGGATGCCACTTTCCCCGAAATAAAAACAGATATTTTTAGGGAGAAAGGAAAACGTTCTTTTCAGCATTCCGTCTGTGCGCTGCTCATACTCGCTCTGAGTCAGTGTGCTGTAATGGGACTGAATTATGTGGCTTACTGGTATAAGCAGGCTAATATATTCACATTCCAGCCTCTGTTTGAGTGGAAATTGAGGTCAGTGTAAACACATAGTACAGATGATGTAAAATGTGAAATGATCACAATGGGCTTCACACGCCTGAGCGAGCTCTGAGCGAGCCTGGGAGATCAGGACGTTACCAGAAGCGCGAGCTTTAACTGAAAGGCTCTGCAGAGCCAATTCATCAGCGTCAGTGATACAAAGAGACGCCTGCTCCAACCGTTTATCAGACTGGATCCAGAACAGTGTGTCAGTGCGGTAACCACAAGCTAACAGGAGGAACAGGTACAGAACCCAACCATGCAAAGGCTTTGCATGTGTATGTACGGCATGCTTTCATCAGGAGCTAATCCCTCTCACAGGGCTGACACAGACAGACGACCACTAACATTTAAACCTACAGCCAGTGCCGGGTCACCAGTTAATCTCATATCTACATCTCTGCACAGAAACCAGAGGCATCAGCATGGACTCGGGCTGTTTCAATTAGTCATGTGACTTCTTTTTACATTTTTTGGAGCTGGAAGATACAGCAGGACATTAGGAGGCATCACTAATAACAATAATACTCAAAATATGAACCGAAACACAAGCTCGCGAAACCGCAACACATCAGGAGGACAGAACTGAGCTCACAGATGCTCCAAACCTGCAGGAAAATGATGAAGTCAAGACCAGAAGCAAAACTCCACGTCAGAAATCCAGGATTACAGTTTAGGACACAGCATGAAGATCACAGCAGCTTCATAAAGAGATCTTCAGCCCTCTTATATCAGGACCCTGCAGCTCTGGGATCAAATGCAATAATAAATGCATTCATACTGTGGCAGATGTTCCTAAGTAAGCTCTGTGCTGTGTTTGCTTGTAGAACGCTGTGAGGGGACTGTAGCATCCCACCTATCTGTGACAGAATGGATTCGTCCCACCCCAGAAGATCATTGTGTTGAGTTAGATGTGATGCTTGAGTTTATAAGAGCAGCCATTTGTTGCACTTTCCTCACTTCACAGTGAGTCTGGACATGAATTCAGCAGTCGGCAGCTTTCACAAATGTTTCTCTGTCAGGTGGAGAGAAACTCCCACACAGCAGACTCTGGCAGCGAGGTGTCGTCTGCGCTCCGACCCCCGGGTGGTTCACGGCGGCGCCGACATCAACTCTGCCGCTACCTGCCGCCGTCAGAGCCCAACGATCTCCACGCAAACCCGTCTGACTCGCTGACTCAGGCTGAAGGTGCTGCCAGGAAACCTCACAGTCCAACCGACTCATTTAATAATTAGAGATAATAATGCTCCCATGGTTTTAACCTTCCAGAGCTCGTCTCTGTGCATGCGCGCACACACACACGCACACACTCTCATCAACAAACCGCTGCACAGCTCATGATTCATGTTTATCAAAAAGTTATTAAAAAGGGGAAAAGGTCATCCTCGTCAAGTGCTCGTTAAGAACATCTGAGATCATTTGTATTTCTTCACACCGGAGAGCGGCCGTGACAGATGGATCGACTCAAAAAAAATAGCCTCAAAATCTCAAAGATGCACATAAAATTCAGCCTAAACTAAACGTGTTCTCCCACAGCTGAACGCAGCATCAGCAGCTCTGCTCAAAGAGACTTTTTCCTTCTTCGTGTTCTCTAAAAGAGCTTCAGTCAGGACCGCGATGGTGCAGCTGACGTTTAAACGTTGTGCACTGTGACTGCATGCAGTTTAGATCATCTCCAATAAAGCGATGACCACAGGGCATGAAAGTGACGTCAGCTCTCTTCAACCAGACTCCAGCAAGAATGAGGGTCCCGCATCTGTCCTCAGAGCTGCTCGTTACACACTAACAGTGAAAAAGCAGCACGCTTGTGTTTTATTGCAGTTTTGGACTTCTTAATATCAGTTCTGCAGCTGAACACAGTGAGCACGTGTTTTCATAGCTGTTACAGAACAGACGCTCATATTAAACACGGCCAAGCTTCAGTGTGAGTCTGAGTAATCTCCATCAACCCAAAGCTCAACTTTCAGACAGCTCTGTATGATGTCAGCGACAGGATTTCCCTAATATGGTCAGTCACACAGGTCTGGCTGTGAGCATCCACCTGTCATTCAAATCTTCTGTTTATTTGAGGCAGCCAATCAAAGTGGATGAACTGAGGCGGGCTGCCAGGTTCAGTGCAAATTACCCCAAAACTAAAAATATGGAGCTGGAAATGAGCTTTACGACTTTAATTTTTTGTTTTACTTTCAGGTCACTTATCAGCTGGTTCCAGTTGTTTTTATGCCCGTGTTCTCGTTATTATTCACAGATTTGTTCTTTAACCACATGCTGCCTTTTCATCACCTCATTTTCATCTATTTTTATCCCCATTTCAAAAGCCGTGCACGTATGGACGTGTGTGCATGTGACAAACGCACATTTCTTACTGTAACATCCACACACACACACTCGCCTGCTACACAAATTTAATTGCTGTTTCTCTTTGATATGTGCCTTTGCCCCCACGCAGCCTGTGCGTCTAACTCCGATCATTTTACTTTGCTTGACGGGAACATCGAGCAGATAAACTCATGGCACACGCACAGAAACCTGCTGTCTTCACACCAGCATAAAAACAAGTAAACGTTCTGCTCTGAAATTTAATTTAATGTGAGTGAATGAAGTGTGTCAATAACAAATAAGAGCCTTTAACAGCAGCTCTGCTGCAGCACCAGATTCATCCGTCCACAGATCTGCTGACAGATTTATGAAGATCGAGGATAAACTGGAGCTGATGGAATATAAAACATTAATGCAGGAGAGCTGAAAGTGGCTCCAGTGCAGGAAACATCCCAAACTTTCTTCATGTCTGTGCCACACACACACACACACACACACACACACACACACACACACACACACACACACACACACACACACACACACACAGAGCGATCTGTCTCCCTCGCCCTGATTGTGGTAATGATATGGACTCCTTCACCCCGCCCTGACCTACATGCTGTTTCCGTGTCTGTGATGAAGGCTTTCGCTGCCTCCTTCAGCATCCCGGCCGCCATATTTCCCACACTGCAGGACCAAACTGATAATGTGAGCGTGGATGTAATATTTGGGTTCGCTTAAAAAGAAAAGCACATTTGTTTCCATCTAATATAAATATGCAACATAAATGCAGAGATAATGATTGACAGACTAAATGACAGATCATTTAAAGTGTGTAACAGGAAGTCCAGCAGCACTGTTGCTGCCTGATGTGAGTTATTGATGCTGAAAGTGTAACTGATGATTTTAGCTTTAAGCTGCTGTTCTGATTACAGAAGCATAAATGTGTCTTCCTCGGCTTTGTGGAGCAGCCGCCCTTTTTGGGTTTCCATTCTAGTCTCAAAATAGCCAAAACGAAAGAAAGAGAGCAAAGTGAGGGCCTGGAGAAGGTATAATTCCCTTTGAGAAGAGACCTTCTGAGTGGTAGTGTAAAAAAATCCATCTATATTGATCTGATACAACAGCCCTCTGAGTGTAACCCGATCAAAGGGAAAGAAACCACCGTGTAGAGAAAATATAAGTTTATACTCTTAATCTTTGCTGTAACCACATTCATATCTCCCCGTACAATAACTGAAACATTACAGCTTTGTCTGGACATTACAAATAATCCCGCATTTATTCTATGATACATCAGTACTTCCTGTCATGGACTGTGACACAAATGCAAAACAAAGAGGTGGGCTGCAAAACAACAACTTAAAATAATTGTCTGTAATCAAAATAAAGGCCAAAAATCCGAAGTCAACAAATCAAAGTCACCAACACATGAGAAACACCCGGGACAAAGAGAGACAGAAACCGTTAATGAAAACGATCAGGAATCAGCAGGAAGACAGGAGAAATCACCAAAATAAAGCAGGAAGACAGGAGAAATCACCAAAATAAAGCAGGAAATCAGGAGAAATCACCAAAATAAAGCAGGAAGCCAAAGGAACAAAGACTGGGAAACAGTGGGAATGTTACTGAAACTCATCACAACAATAACAATGAAGTCCAATCAGGATGTCCAAACTAACAAACACAAGAATCGCAGATACTGGCAGCTAATATTCTACTCAACTCGATAACATGTTAGCTTTTATATCTATACACCATAACACTGAAGGCTGAGTTCCTAGAGGTCACTTCCTACAAAGTGTTTCTGCTTCGGGTCAGCGGGTCTCCTGCTGATGATGAGACGCTGTGATTCCTGCTCCTGCCCGAGTTCCTCCTGCTGCTGCTGGACCAGCTGTAGGCCAGCAGCACAGAGTGTGCAGCTATGGGGGTCTGGCTGTCTGTCCACTGAAGTGCATTCATGCGATAAAAGCCTCAAACTGCAAATGATCAGCTCGATTATTAGATGAGGTGAGAGGGGAAAAGGCACCGATAATAAGAGCCGCAGCACCGAGCCCACTTTTACATCATTTGCCTCAATTACGAAGCTAGCGGTCCCCTCTTTCCTGTACTTAAAAAAGGGAAAGCCATTAGTGTGCCGCCAGTGTCTCATTACATGAGCCGGGGAGCCCCAGCTCCTCCAGAGAACGGAGTAACCTACATCTCTCCTCCATCTTCTGTTAGCAGGAGAGGAGGACGCAGCTCCTCGCTGACATCTGATCCCTGCAGACAATAAGTTTAGATCGAGCTCCTCTCCTCTGCCTACGACAATAAAACTAAGCACTGACGTTTATTACATCACGGAATCAAAGTTCACGCTGCTCACAGCTTTTTATTGACATTTGCTAACCACCGTTATTAAAAACGATAACTAAGAAAACAGTGATTAATACGCTGGAGTGTGAGATGATAGCACGTTTAATAACATGCTGCAGAGGGCTTTATCCTCGGCATAAATAAAAGATGTTTTCTTCTCATTTCTTTGACATTTAAG
Organism: Cichlasoma orientale; assembly: GCA_034780415.1. NCBI lineage: Eukaryota > Metazoa > Chordata > Actinopteri > Cichliformes > Cichlidae > Cichlasoma > Cichlasoma orientale. Next base: position 55,544 of record JAVDPK010001733.1, on the reverse strand, counting down.
GAGACGAGGCTTTTTTCGGAGGACGCTTAATGACAGCCAGAAAGAAGCCCTGTGATTAGAGGAAATGTCAGCGTGCATGTGAGAGTGAAGTGGATGCATGAGGTAAGTATAATTCACTGAGACAGCCAGAGAGCGACGCGTTACCTCTTAGGAGGCTCTTCGGTAACAGGAGGTCAGTTTTTGTAGCTGCACCGCCCACGCAGTCCTTATCACTTCTGTTAACTCCCCACAAACCTCAGCCTTCAGCATATGGAGCATAAAGCAACGCAGATCACACGGTTTGTAGAGACTAGATCACTGACACTCCACCTACCAGCCATGGACTAAAACACGCCTGGCCTTGCTTCCATCTGTTTGTAATGCTGATGAACTCTTAGCATTTGCAGCTATTGAATATATATATATATTTAATTAGTTTAATGAGTTTACAGAATCAAAGTCAAAGAAGTGAAGGCTCAGCAGGAGTGACAGGATGTTCTCCAAATCCAAACGAGGAGAAACTACAGACTGAAAGGCTCAAATGAAGGAACCCAGCAGCACAGACGAGCAGGTTAAACACATGATGTCATCCAGAGAGAAACTGTGTGTTAGACAACAAGGTGGGAAACCACACAGACAGGAAGCAAACTCAAAACACATAAGGTATGACTTTCAAAATAAAACAGGAAACACAAAGAAACCAAAAAGTCAACATCACGATGAGTTAAGGGCCTTTTGCCACTTATTCATTTCATTTGATTATTATATTTCTCATGTATTTCTTTATTAATTGGAATCTCCCCAGCTGACCAGGACAGATAAAACCAGGAGCCTCTGATGTGAGGAGCAGTGCTAACCGAGCCACCTGTGCACAAACACAAAGGTGCTGCCTTTGTATTTGCTGCTGTCAGGTTTGATGTTGCCTCAGGGGGCATTTCCTCCTGCACACTCAGTCTCACAGAGCTGAAAACTCCAGAGTCGTCCAACTGATGAACACCACAAACCACACACACACATTTAGAGAGCACTTAAAACATGTGGTTATCCAAACTCAGCCTTCATTACATGAGCAAAGATGCAGACTGGGAAAAACACCGTCGTCCTTCATGCAGCAGGTTCATCAGAGAAACGCCCTCAGACAAACACCGGCTCACCTCAAACACAGGAGCCACTTTCAGCCGCTCCCTTGTTTACACGGGGTCACCACAGCGGGTGGTGTGTACAGTGAGGAGTGGGTGGACCTTTATAGAGGAGAAACAACCTCTCCACAGAAACACAGCACAACACAGGAGAGGCAGCTCGCACCTTAACCCGTGTGACCGTAGCAGCTCACACGATGGCGGGGTGCAGCAAGGACTCAGTCTCTTAGACCGCTACGACCTGGAAGACTGAGAACCTACACACACACCAAAACTAATCAACACTTTGTTGAAGCTGCTGAAGACCTCTCCAGGCATTTTCTCTCCTCCGTGAACCTTGAAAGTAGGTGAAGTTGTGCCTGAAAGCCCCGCTCTGCTTCTACAGCACTCAATCAGCTAAATCCTGCTCCTGCACCTTCACCTGGGAGCTTCCCTGAGCCTTGCTTAAAGGCAGAAAGATGGAGTAAGTAATTCATTTACTGCCTCACCTGCGACACGAACCACCGCCCTCTCTGCTGGGTCCAGCACTGAATCCTGGCTCTTCCTCTTCTTCCTCTCGTGCTTGGACAGATTCCATGGCAAAGTGTCTCCCGGCGGGCCCACGGGTCCTGATGGGCACGGGGATAACGACCCCCCCGAGCGTTCGCTGCGGAAGGACGGCTCGCTGACGCAGGAGCGCTCGCTTAGAGTATCATCATCTGATGACTCCATCTCCACTTAAGGCTGCAGGGAGGAGAAGGAAGGAGAGGGAGGGAGGATGGTAGGAGGGAAGAGCGACGTGGGAAGGGCAGGAAGAGAAAAGAGGTCAGAAAAGAAGGGAGGAGAGAAGAAGGAGCTTTAGACAAAGTGCTGTCACTCTATAATTCATTGCTTGCGTAAAGTGTGATCATGAATGATGCAAAGATGTAACGTAGCAACAGTAGTAACGCGGCAAGAAGGACGAAGGAACCGAGGAAGGAGAATGAGCAGCTGGGTTAAATTCATTATTGTATCTAGATGATAACAAGAGTTCAGGAGGCTGCAGATGTGCAGCGACAGCTGGATGGAGGCAGAAACCGCAGCTCTGAGCAGCGACGCCGGAGACGAAACTGAATGTATTTCTTCCTTAGCTTCAGAATGCAAACAGTGAACCATGCGCTCTGCGCCCTGAAATTCTTATTTATATGTTTTGACAGGCGCATAAATAATGAACAGACTGCTTCTAAAACACGGAGGCATGGTGGTCCCGTGGTTTGTAATGTGCCTCACAGCAAGAAGGACCTGAGCTTGAGCCTCCCAATCAGCTGAGGCTTTTCTGTGTGGAGTCTGCACCCCCCCCCCCCACCCCCCGCAGGTTTCAGGTGCTGTGAGGTGATGCTGGGTTCACTGGTGGGTGTGGTCGTCTGAGTCTCTGCCTCAGTGACCTGTGACCTCAGCTCCTGCAGATTTTTACAAAACAGAAATAAGCTCCATTTTGCTGAAAAAGCTTTTGTGGATTTCTTTACCCCACATGACATTTCGGCTCCATTTATTATTTAAAAACAACTATTTCAAGTTTTTTAAAAACAGTTTTGCTCAAAGTGGTGGGTGCACTGACAAACTCCTTCGATGGGCAGTTCCTCTATCTTGTAGTCCTTCTATTAATCCAGACTGTTGTGGTGCATTATGCAGTGGAGATGTCAGCGTTTCCTGATTATAATGGAACCAAATGACACTTTTTCTCTCCAAAAATCACCAGACGGCACAAACAAATCTGCAAACGCGTCGTGAACAGGGACAGTTTCCTTTATGCTGGACTAAAATCTGCCAGCGCTGAAGGAGGCATCTACCCGTGAGGGGCGCGCTCCCGGTTACAGCTGCATCCACAGCGCCTGCACAAACACAGAGATCATGCAAACGTGCACTTTAATGCATAAAAGAGAGAGTTTGAAACAGAAGCTGATGCTCAGGTTTGGATGCAGTCTGATTTATTGAGGATATGAAGGAATCCTACTGTGATGGAGGAAAGTCCGCTCTGAGCTCAGGGGGAGGGGGACGGTTCAGCGGCAGAGAGAGTTTGACTTTGTCTCACTTTCACTTCTTAAACCTTCTCACGTTTCTGCTGCTCATCTCCACTCTTTAACCCGTCTCTCTGAAATGAATTAGGCTGCACGGGTGTCAAGTTTACAGAGTAGAAAGTAGCGCACACACAAGAAGGAAGTGTGTGTGTGTGTGTGTGTGTGTTTGTGCAGCACTCTGGAGACCTGATGCACCGATCTGTCCATCTCAGCATCAATAAATCAATGACTCCAGACTCAGCACACCTCTGTCTTGAGAGAATGAATCGCCTTTTATTCATTCTTATGTTTCAGCTCCGCGGGGGGTCGCAGCAGTTCAGCAATAATATCAAATGCAGCTTGAATGCGCGAGAGGTCAGCAGGATGGTGACCTGTGATGGTGGGAGAGGTACAGGTGCGTCTAAAAGCATTAACAGCAGCTTCGGTCTAATCAGCGAGCCAGCGGACGGTGCGTGCATGAAAGCAGAGCCCTGGAACTCATTATTCCTGACATCTGCTCCCCTTATATATTAATGCAAGAGATAAAACATGGAGAACGCTTCCATATAACGCAGTGCAGCCTCAGCAGTTACTATGAGGTGGAATCAGCACCAAGCGAGAGCTGAACGAAGCTTTGTAAACGTTTACGTTAGGGCAGAATGTATTTGATTACATAATCAGAGCTTTTTATTATTTTGATGATTTTAAGTGTTGTAGAAGTTATAATCTTTAAATCATCACACTTTTGTTTCCTCATTATAAACAAACTCTTTCAGAGTAAAAGCCGCCACTGATCCAGTTTGTTGTACGAGTCATCCAGAGCAGAACTAAACACGCTCATTGAGACTTCTGAGAAATTCCCCTCAGCTAACCAGCACTTCCCACTCAAACAGTTGCAGATTGTCACTGAGTAACGTCTGCTGGCTGCCAGAGGCCTCGCCACAGTGGGCCTTTCTTCAGCCCCTCCATGCTGCAGCAGACTGAACTGTGGAGCGACCTGAGCGGTGACCGCGGAGTGGGAACGATTCAGCGCATGATGTGTGAGTCCAACACAACGGCTGAGATTTCCATCTGCTGCGCTGCTGCCAAAAATCCTCCTCCACTCGCCGGCCTCTGGCTAGACCGCTGGCAAAACCCCGCTTCCTGGCTCCGTCTGTAACCCCAGCAACGCTGCGAGGAAGAGGTTAAAGCCTTCCCACAATCCTGTGCGGCCTCTCCGGTTCCCCGCTGCTTGCTGACAGTGAGTCAGTGCCGCTGCAACAAGCGGTTTTATAAATAGAGGCAGAATTGAGGCTTCAAAGCCGCACCGTGTCATTACAGCGAGAGAAGACAAAACGAGAACTTTGAAGAAGAAGAAACTTCCAGGAGAAGAAATGAGAGCAGGAGCGGGATCACTTCTTCTCTGATGAGACATGAGGCATTTTTAATACACACATTTTTATTCACTGAGACCAGGAAAAGCTCGCACACAGTTTAGTGATTTCTAGGTAATAAACTTTAAAGTATATAATAATAAGGGCGACTCGTTACTGTCTGATACACCAGCTGTTTAACGTGCGTACACCTGCACCAACAGGCTGCATCTGCCTCTGTTCACACCCATTTATTAGACTCTTATATGAAGGTGGCAACAAATAATAGGTCATCAGACCAAACACGATCTCCACCTCTGCTCCTTCACTTACGGAGCTTTATGAAATAAAATGTATTCAGAGCTGTGACAGTGACCTTTGACCCCTGAAAACTACATTCTAATCAGTTCATCTTTGAGTCCAGTGACGATAACGACCTTCACTCGAGGCGCTCAGGAGATGTGCCTCCTGCCGTGACTGTTGCTGTCATGGAAACATCATGGACCGACCGGCCCACGCGTCTTCACTCCACGAGTCGAGCGAGTCACCGATGACTCCCTGCCGCAGCGCTCGCCTCTGGGCAGTCGTCTCCAGATCCCTCCCTGAGCGTCCATTCCTCCTCATTTCTGCCCCCGGGCCTCTCCTCCCTCCTCCTAAACTCACTACACTCCACTGATTCTGATCAGGGGCAGCAACATGCAGAAAGGCCCCAGCTGGCCCGCGGGTTTAAACCCAGAACCTTCTCGGTGTGAGGCAGCAGAGCTAACCGCTGCACCACTGTGGCTGAAAAGGGCTGATTATTAAAAACCGACCCTGTTCTCCTCGAACCGCTTTGATTTTAGACTTTCAGCTCAACATTTTTGGATCATTTGTATAAAAGCTGCTTCAGGTTGATATTTTTTCATTATTAGCGTGCACATAATTATCACACAACTCTCAAACTGTTCAGTTCACACTGATAGAAAATAGAGAAAAGCAGCACCGACTGGTTAAACAGCACATTTCTACCAAACAATAATATTCTAATGCAGACGTATGTGGGACACGCATCCATGCAGGCCTGTGACAGAGCGCAGCAGCTCAATCAGACCAAACAAAGATACTGGATGGGTGACTGGCCTGATTTATAACTCACAGCCGGGATTTACATGGACACGGTCTGTTCCCACAGCTTAGTCTCAGCAGCATATGTGTGTGTGTGCGTGCGTGCGCGTGTGTGCACAGCAGGAAACAAAAGTAACATAAAACAGAGGGAGGCCGTGATGCAGAGTGAGAACAGGAGATGAGGGAAGACAGGAAAGGAGTAAAACAGACATTTGCACACTAACGGTCTGCAGAGCAGCATTCCAGCGCCGCTGATGGAACTTCCACTGACACCCGTGCTCACACAGAAATAATGACCGACAAACGCTGTGACGAGAAAACACGCCTGATTTACGCACGACTCACAGCGTGCATGCAGCAACATCTGTGACCCTGCAGGCCCGCAGCAGTCCCCACACAGAGACCGCCACATGGCATCAGAACCAAGTTAGAACCTTCATCTGACCTTTTAGCATCACACTTTATCATAAATGTGTTAGAATGAGATAAATGTACACAAACAAAAAGACAAAAGCGTGAAAATCCAAACAGCTGTGAGTGCACGTGTGGAAGAGTAAGGAAAAAAGAGACTTAGAGTCCTGTGAAAAACTGAATACATCCTCACTGGGAATTAGGAGGGTAAGTAGCAGCCAGGTGCTGCTAATCAAATGCACTTGATTACCTGATAACCATGTGACCGGCTCTATAGAGGCACAGGTTCTGGCAGCGTGCTGTTCAGGAGCATTCCGGAATGTGATGACACAATTCCATAACCTTCCCAGGAGTGGACGTCCAAACAAATTCACCCCAGCTGCACGTTAGAGTCTGCAGGCCTCAGTTAGCATTTTAAATGCATGTTAAAGTCCCACGTTTAAGTTGATTAAAGTACCTTTAAATTATAGTTGCATCTATTTAATTAATATAAGCTTGGAAATGCTAAAGAGGGAGCTCAGTCTTCACTGTATTGCTATCCAAAAATGCCCCCCCCCCATCCAAAGGAGATATAGCCATCTGATGATTAGCTTAGCATCAAGAAACCCAACATTACTGAGTGTAAAAGCCCAATTAAAGCACATTTTTCCTTTGTTTCTTGTTAATATTACATGACAGTCGCTCTCATGTCGGTATTTTACCTAGAAAGGAAGAGGAGGCCATTGGCTGGTTTGTTTGTGTATACAGTTAATAAAAAGAGAGCAGTGAGCTGAAGAGGTTGGAGGTACGACCCTGAGTCCTGAAGAGCTGAGATGTAAAATCCAAATAAAAACTAAGACAATGACTTAAACATCATTTAAACTCCATATTTAACAAAGACACATCTGATATTTTATTTTGGAAAAAAAAAAAAAGCTTGTCTCAGGACGGGGTCATGTTTACGTCTGTGTTGCATCACTGTGAGACTCTGGGAAACGAGGACTCCTGTATGTTTCTAAAGTAAACCATTTCCCATTCTTTCCTTACAGCATCTGGAATTTCAGCAGCTCCATGCTTGCTCTGCATTTCCTAATGCATGCAGAGGACAAATTTCAAACAGATAAGGCAGAAAATGAGAGAGTAAGCAGTTCAGCTTCTGTCCCTCACGTGCGTGAATGTGATGAACATTTCTAAGGCGTGCTGTTACATCACTTATTAAAAGTGTAAATAGTGTAATGTGAGGATGGATGAGCAATGCCTCCCCTTAAATTGCGGCTGCCAGCCATGATGAGTAACTGACTGACTGGATAAATGAATGGCGAGACTGAGCTTCCCCACGCACACACACACACACACACATATACATTAACACACACTCACACCGAAGCACGCATACATAAACACAAAGCTGCTCGGCACGAGTGGACTGGAGTCCATCGACATGCGAGAGCAAGAAAAGGCCAGAGGAACAAAAGAAAGGAAAGCACGAGCAGAGCTCAGAACCAGGATCTCTTATTGGAAAAACCTGTACGGCCGCCTCGTGTACGCCTGTCAATATTTACTGCTCCAGACGTGGAGATAAGCTGTTTTATACGTCTCTGGGTTTCTTTCACCTTTATTCGCTCGTGATAAAAAACAAAAAAATGCTGAAGAGCTGCAGGGGAGAGAAAATCAACAGACAGACAGACAGAGACACAGACAGAGACACAGACAGAGACACAGACAGAGACACAGACAGGAGGGTGGAGGTGCCAGTCGTGAATTTCACAAAGAGCAGAGGGATGATTTCAGCACCATGAAAACAGATCTGAACGAACGAACAGATGAGCTCTCAGATAAATCTGAGCTCACTTGATATGGATGAAATATATTTGTGATAGTTTTACACCCAGAACTGAAAAGATAACGTGCGCTTCGTCTGAATCGATCATAATTTATGGCTTTAGTTCACTCCCGCCGCCCTCGTTACTGCAGCTGGAAACAGGAAAACAAAACAAAGTTTACACCAACGGGCAGAGAATAAAAATATCACATTATGTGCACGTAACGGATCATTTAGTCCCTTAAAAGCTGAATATTTGCCCTCAGAAGCTGGTGGAGACTAAAGTGAAGCTAAACTGTGAGCGATCTCATTCAAATGAGTGATAAGGTCCTCTGAATGGAGGTGATACTGGTCTGATATCAGCTCTGTAAAGAGGCAGGGATCAAGGATCTGATTAAACAATCTTTTGTGATTTATTTCAATATAATTTGAGCATCTTTTGGCTTTTGACTGCTGGATGGACCCAAAGAAGCCAATCTGGAGCTGTCAGCTCGAGCCGTGGGAGCCAATAGTGTCCAGTTTTCACTTTTAATGACATCACTGACTGAAGAGCAACAGCTTCCACTGCTGCTGCTCTAAACTGCTGATCTGATTGTTCTCTAATTCACTCATCATGGTGGCGAATGAAATAACAGCCACGTCTCGCCTCCATCCCCATCCTCAGACATGTTGGTGCTCACTGTAACATGCAGTAGTAAGGGGGTGTGTCCGTGCAGTGGGGAAAAATAATGGAAGGGAGCAATTTAATGGAGCTATTTAAATGGAAATGAGGGTTTGAGACTGTTAGAGTGTAGCAGCCTGAAAGCTGAATGTCCAGCATCAAGGCCGGAGGGAGATGCATGTTTGACCATCTGGTACGGAGCTGCAGGAGGGGACTCCTGCTTCAGTCTTGTTTTTCCTCCCTCTGCCTGCACCTTGCATATTAAAACCAGTATTTTCCAGACAGACAGACAGCCTGCAGGGATGGAGCCCACTGGGATTCATGCAGCAGGTAGAGATGGAGGTGCTGGTGGTGATGATGGAGGGTCTCTGCATATAATTGGCTGCAGGGATTGCACGGATCAATAATGGCAGCCTCTCGTGGGGCGCGAGTTGGTGCACATATAACAGAGATGCAGCTGCAGCTGGTGTTTCGTGTCACCAGTGTTGCTTTTATCTCCCTCTCTCTCTCTCTGTGTGTGTGTGTCTCTTTCTCTTTGATTGTGGAGGGAATGTGTTTGCATGAATGGACATCAGACATGGAGCCCAAACGCTGTGTGCACGCACTGGAAGACTGGAAAGCAGCGGGCTCTTTGTCCAACACACGGCCACTGCTTGGATGCATAACACCAACTAATTACATTTATCCATTTGTGGCTGGCACTGTTCGCTAAATGCTGCCTCTATAGTGCTGCTGCGGAGTCTCTCATTAGGAGAATCAGCCACGGCAGCCTTCTCACGACCCAGAAACCCTCTGCGAGTGAATGTCCGCTGGTTATTTCCAGCCCAGCCCTTCAGCACACAAATCACGAGCAGTGTGCTCAGAACCAGGAGGCTGTGAGGTTATTCTGTGAAACACAGCAACTTGGAAACGGTGTCATTAAACGTGGAGCTAATGAGCAACACGTTGAGTCACAAAAACACTTTAAATCCATCCACGTTTTATAGCCTGCGCACGAGTTATGACTGCTTTGCAGCCCTAATTAAATATGTCTGTAAATTGCCTTTAAAGTGAGTAACAGTGGTCCGTTTGGAGCGGATAAGAATCGCTTTTATCTCTATAAACGATTCGAACCAGCAGCGGGCCCGACGGCTCCTGAAAACACGCGATCACGATGGTTTGAATGCGCACGGCAGAGACACGAGTGGGCTGCCCGCATGAGCGCCGGAGCCGCTTACCTTCCCCGGGCAGCAGCGGTCCTGGAATCCGAACGCAGCGCGAGGGAGGCCGGGGATGCTGCCGCCGCTGCTCCCTCTCCTCCGTGGGTAGATGGGTGGGTGGAAGCTGGGATGTTTTCCGGCTTTACGTGAAAGGCTTAGCTCCAAAACCGAACCGACACACAGCCGGTGGATGAGGCTGGAGCGAACAGCAGGCAACGTGATCCTGAATGGTAATGGCTGTCCTATTCCTCCTCCTTTCCCCCTCTCAGCCTCTCTCTCTCTCTCTCTCTCTCTGCTCCTCTAGCCTTCAGCAACCCCCCACCAGCCCTCCTCTCCCGGTCCGCTTTCACACACACTGTCTCTCCTTCTTTCTGGTCAGCAGGCTCTTTTCACCGCTTCGATACTTAACCCATGTCTACCGAGTGTGTGAAGTGTCGCGGAAATTGAGATTTCGGGTGTATTCCTGCGTCATCCGTGGCTCAGCAGCACCGCCAAACCCAGAGCGACACACACACACACACACACGCACGCACGCACGCACGCACGCGCTCGCGCTTAAACTGAAGAGGAATGGGGAAACCGGGGCGTTCACGGCCGCATATTTGCTGCGGCTGCTCATTCACATATTTCGGGCTGACGCCGGAGAAGCAGCGCTGGCTCCGGTCCACCCTTTTACATCACATGCGATCGCGTTAATCTGGGATTTTATAATCCCGCACCCCCCCCGGGGGGGGGGGGGGGGGGGGGGGGGGGGGGGGGGGGGGGGGGGGGGGGGGGGGGGGGGGGGGGGGGG
>JAVDPK010001733.1:20344-34606 GCA_034780415.1 Cichlasoma orientale | reverse complement strand
TGCTCATTCAAAAAATAAAAGTGGGAAACACAAATACATTCATCAGGATTCACACGCACACACGCACACACACACACGCACACACGCACGCACAACATTCAAGTGGGTCACACGGCCGGTTAACACGTCAGAAACCAAAACCTCCGAAACCAGTCGGGCGTGTGCTGCTGTGTTTGGTCAGCGAGTGTCGATAAGGCAAGCAGGCAGCTAATTGTAAAACACTAACTTGGTCATGTGACCTGCTGACAGAGTTCTGACAGAGAACGTGTGCGTCTTCAAGTCGAGTGTTTGAAGTGAAGGTGAAGTCGTTGTTGTACTCAGAGTGACTGCAGCTGATGGCGTACTCTGTTCCAGCTGTGGCACTGAGGCGCTCTGCTGTTGCTAATTACATGATAATTACATGCTAATTACATGATAATTACGTGATAAAAGAAAATGTTGATTGATTACTCAAGAAAATTATCTGCAGATTAATTAATAACGAAAGTATTTTTCACATATGATTAATACATTACTGGTAGCAATAAATTATATATTATAGACCAGAGCTCCCTCACTCCAACCTCTGCCAGCTCATCCGGGGAACGTCGAGGTGTTCCCAAGCAGGCTAAAAGTAATCCAGCACGCCCTGTAACTGCCCCGGGGCCGCCTCCTGCTCAGACATGTCTGGAGCGCCTCACCCAAGAGGCGCTCAGGATGATGCCCAAACCACCTCTAATCCTCATGAATAAATAACCTCCATCCACCGAGGAAGACTGTGCATCTACCTTTAAATTAGTTTCATTATTATCCATACAGCTGTACTGCCATTAATACTGTACTGTACATTTAGTTTTTCTTCATGACAAATGTAAACACGATTGATTACATTTTGAAAGTGGACTGAAAGCTGAAACTGCATTGCTGCAATAACGCGTAACTGTAAATACAGCTGATCATTTAGCGGGCAGCCTGAAGGCGGCTGTGGTGCCTCCTGCCTTCATGCACATCCTGAAAACTGCTTCGAGTTTGTGTTTAAGCGGTTCTAAAACTGTTATGTATTCAGCTGAAAAAGAAGATCACAGGAAACCTGCAGGACCTTTTGGTGTTTCCATTTTTAAGATTAAAAAAAAAAGGGTTTCTCGGGGGGGTCATTCATCTAATCTGCAACACTGATGAATGCAAAACAGACAAACCTTCACACAGACAATAAATTTCACAGCTCCAGGATCTGTCAGAACTCTGTCATTTACTTCCGCAGCAGTGACCCTTATTTTTTTAAATCTGTGTCCATCCTCCTCCTCCTCCTCCTCCTCCTCCTCCTCCTCCTCTGTGCAGTGAAAGTGAGATTCAAGTGCAGCTTCGTCCTCTGAAGTAAACTTTAGCTTTCAGCAGTGTAACAGAAACATGCTGCCCCTTTACAACCTTCCACACAAGGAATGGCTCATGCAGACTCATGCACACTGCAAATAATACAATTTCAAGGTCGTCTGAATATAAATAGAGGGGGAAAATAAAGGGAAAATAAAGCCACAATAAGTGAGTACAAAGTCCACACTCATTCACACATTTTTAAAAACATCCTCTTCGTCCTCGGCGAGCGTCCTCTGCGTTCCCAGCAATCCTCGTCTCTCTGCTGTGCTTGGTGACGTTTCACCTCATTTCATAATTTCAGTTTGCAATATTTCTTGTGGAAAATTTGTACCTCTTGTCTTTTTTCTCTCTCTCTCTCTCTCTTTTTTTTTTTGCTTAAGTAGCCACGGCATTTTGCACCAGGGAGTAAACATAAATCATCTTATAAATCTCAGAGGTAGAACCCTGACAGTTTGCTCAGAGAGTAGACTGGCAGGTAGAAAGAGAAGACAGACCAACATAAAGAAATGCTGTCTGTGTTTAAGACGGCGTCTGTGAGTCGCAAAAGCAGCAAACGAGAGATGACGAGAGGAAAAAGCTTTGACGAGTTTACGTGTAAATGTTCAGGGTTGTTTCTGTGCAATCCTGAGAACTGCTTTTCTCTCTCAGACGTAGAGGATGACGTTGCTGTCTGCGGGACAGTGAAGGCCTTCGGTGGAGGGGTTCACGGCTCGGCACGAGGGGGGCTGGGGCTGCTGGCCGGCCGCCGGGTGACAGCTTTTCGGGTGAGGAGAGTCGCAGTCGTCCGACGTCAGCTCCGCGATGTCGTCTGACTGAGTGTCCGACATCTCCAGGTCGCTGCGGATGCTCTCCGGCTGAGCCAGCGTGACGTCTCTGAGCCCCTCCCTGATTGACGTTCCCGGCGACAGTCCCAGCGCTGAGCCAGACAAAGCCCCGCCCCTTCTGGAGCTGCAGTCCTGGGGCTCCTCCCCTCCTGAGGCGGTCGCCATGGCAGCAGAGCCCGGATGTGGGGTCAGGTCCTCTTCGCTGGTCAGGCAGAGATGGCTGGGTTTGGTCTCAATGTCCACCTGGATCTCCAGGTTGGTGCACTCCCTGCAGAGTCACATGATTTACAACAGGTCAGCCGGCGAGAAGACAAAATATGAGAAAGCACAACATCTACAGCACGGATTCAGCTCAATCAATGAGCTACCTCTAGGTATACTCTACCTAAAGACAGAAGCAGCCTCTGAAAAGTGAAGCCACTTTATAGAAGTGCCTTAAACCTGATTCTTTTAAATGACCACCAGGGGGCATCTCAGCTTGCAAAAAAAGTCCAATTGTATAGAAATCTATGAAAGAATCGTACTTCACAGTTGATTTATGGAGTAAATCTGCCAAGTTCACAGATTAGTTCTAATGCTGTTACTTCAAGCACATCAGGAGGAGAGGAGAGGAGAAAAGAGGAGAAGCGAGGAGACGAGAGGAGGATTCCTCTCCTACCTGTCAGGTAGAGTGTAGGAGGAGATGATGGATCCGGCCATTCCTCGGGTGCTGGCACAGTCGCTCCCGGCTCCCAGGCTGCCCGTCTCTCTCTGGGCTGATTCTTTGGCGAGTTCCCCTGCTTGAACCTCCAGCCTGGAGCATTACAAACGCACACATTAACATTAAACATCGACCATCATTTGCACTGCACAAAAAACATGAAATCAGATCCTGTGATATCCCAAAACAAGCCACAGGCTTCACTCCTGTTAGCTAGCTTTGCTTCTTAGGAAAGGAAACATTTCAATGAGCCGTCTTGATGATTAAGTTCTAAGATTAGTTCAGTCTTACAGGATCCTGCCTTTAATTTATGATCAGCTGAACTTAAGCTTGAACGTAGCGTAGCTCTCGTGACTTCATCCTCACCTGCTGTACTTGCTTGTGCGAGTCCCCAGGGCACCACCGGCCAGGGTGTTGAAGTGTGGCGTGTCGCCCAGAGTCCCAGGGGCCACGGAGAGCCCCTCGCTGGGAGAGGTGGTGCTCAGACCGCTGACCGCCCCGTCCAGACTGCTCTCGCCGAGGCTCGGAGACTTGAGGGCTCGCCACGCGTCCGCTACTGCAAAATCACACGCAAAATATTCCTTTTAGTTTAAAGACGTCACCGGCTCCATCCTGTTAGCACCATCAGCTCAGTGTGCTCACCTGTGATCGGTCCATCGTCCTCATCAAAGTCAATCCGCACACCGCGCCCCTTTCCTCTGCTCACACCACAACCCCCCCCTCTGCACAGAGAGATGGGCACCACACCGTACACGTAGGCCAGCATGATGGGCACACCGATACCTGCGAGGGGGACACAAACAGGCACGCACACATGAAGCTTCACACCTGGAAAAATGGAGATTTACTGAGTCTTCGCTTCATCTTCTGCTCTGGTTATTTATGAGAATTTGCTGCTTTCTTTAAAAATGTTCCTGGCTGCTCAGATTCTGCAAAAATAAATGCAGAAAAAATAAGTAAAGTCTGCCTTATTTTATTATCCAGAAACGCGGTGCACTCCTCATGTTGCACCCTGTTTGAGGTGATGAACAGTGATGTGTGCAGACACAGAAAACAAACTGTCCCCAGACATTCACAGCACATAATATCTGACGGCCCGTCGGGTTTCTTACCCACGCTGACAGCTGCGATGACAGGAGCGGTGATGATTGACAGGGCCACGCCCCCAGTGATGGCCAGATTCCTTCGGTGACGAGACGTCTTCTTCAGCTCGTAGTGGGCGTGGATCTGCGGGACGGGAGAGGGACGCAGGCTGTTTAACGCCAACGCTTAACGACACAGGCGGAGGAGGTGGAGCTAACGGAGCTTCTCATACATGATCATTAACAGGCTTCATGATGACCTATAATAACAGCTGTTGATTCACTGTTTGTGAATTATGACCCACACATTTCATCAATGATCAGAAGAAATATCAGTGAAAATAAACATTAGTTGCTGCCCTACAATGCTGACACTTTATTTAATAATAAATCTTGATTGTTTTTAAGTTTTTGAGATGTAAAGTTTTTTTATTGGAAAGCTTTATGAGGGTTTGATATGTGCAAAGTTTTCTATCCCCACTAGTTTCTCTGTAGCTACATTGTTTCTGCCTCTTTAGTTATTTTCTCAATGTTTTGATACATTATAACTTTGTTAAGACACGTGCTATATAAATAAAGTTTATAATTATTATTTGATTAAGAGTGTTATATATGGAAAAATTCACTTTTCACAGCAAACCAGGAGCCTCAAACAATTTTTCTCCCATTTTTAGAACAAAAACTAGCAGAAACAATTTGATTTTTTTAATGTAGTCACTGCTCGACTGGTTCATAAATCAAGAACTTGTTTCATCATTCAAAACCATGTCGAAACGAGCCGACCTTTGCCTCACACCTGATAGTTCCTCCTGACTCACACAGGAACTAATCTACGAGTGAGAATTTCCCCAGAATCACCCAGATTTACGTTCCTCCGTCTCTGTGCTTTTTCAGTTCCACTGATGTAACTGTGGACGAGCCTCATTTGTATTTTAGGCTCAAACTCAAAGTCTGCGAAGTGTCACACACGTCCTTTAATAAGCAAAGGTGTCGGTGCTGCCGCTGTGGTCTCCTCCGACAAACAGCTCAACCTGCTAAAACAAACCCATTTACCCAGGCCTGCATCAAAGCCAGCTCTCCCTGCAGGGATTCACTCTGAATCATCACAGAGCCACCAGATTTCTTTGAAGCACCAAAGTTTCCTTCTCCAGAACTGAATCTGTGTCACGACTTGTCGTAGTGGAACTTCCTGGAAGGTTCCACTAATTACTCGCCTCGGATGACACGCCCGGAGAAATTTCAACACGAGGGAAACAAACACAGAGTTTGGCTGAGCCGCTGAGAATCCGCTCTCACTTTGCCCAGTTTCTGAAATACGCAGTTTCACTGTCATCCACAAGAGGGTGCTACAGTTTGTCAATGCAGCGCAAATCTCCTGCCAAACGCCCACGCGGTTTATTTCATCCTGCATGAGGGAGTGCTGCCTCTTAGTAAATACCATTTACAATAGAAAAGCACAACCGACTGCAAAAAAACACGACACAGCTATGATTTATGGGAACAAAGGAGAATTTACAGGCTTTAAAAATAGCAGGATTTTACTTAGAACAGAAAACAAAAGACACAGAGACAGTTTTTTTAAACATAAGAGGCAAAGCTGTGAACTAAAAGTGAACCAAATAAGAAGCAGAAGGAAACCCAGGAGCCCAAATGTAATCAGTTTTTCCTGAGGTCCACGTGCAGCTCAGTGTGGATGCAAAGTGCCCGCTGATGCTAAAATCAGACTGAAACTCAGAAAGGACTTGGGTTCTGCAATGCTGTAAATTCCAGATCGTGACTCGAGCAGGATTGTGAAAGAGCGGCCGCAGAGGTGCCGCTAACTGTGCGAGAGAGCCGCCCCGTCTGTGAGGTTTGGCACTTCTGCTTTCTGCAGCCGAGCGGACGGGTGAGAGACGTCAGCCGACGTTAGAGATGAAAAAAAAAAGCGCTGCTCGGTTTGAGACGTTTCACTTCCAAATGCACTCGATAGAAACCAAAGTGCAGACTGAGATTATGAACGCATTAAAGTTTCATAACATGTTTGCACTTAGAGAGCCTCCATTTCCATTTCCTTTTCTCAGCTAACAGAACCGAAAACATCCGAGAAAAGCCGAGATCACGTCACCGAACTGAGTTCCACACAAACAGGAAGTTTTAAACTGGTCTCTAATATCACCGTCCTCGTGTGTGTGTGTGTGTGTGAGGTCAGCACGCCGAAGCAGGCCGGCTGCTCTCCCGCCAACACGCAGGCCGGACTCACAAACTCACTTTGTTATTAATGTTGCTGTTTCATTCTGAGTTCATGTGTTACTGATCACTCGGTGGTTCTGTGATATTGTCGGTCCTTGCTGTGTGAAACCTTCAGTGGTGTTTTGTGTGAACTAAAGTATATATAATAATAAAGTCACTATCGTACTGCTGCTGCTAACATCTCTGCGGGTTTCTCACCTTGCGGCCGACGTATACCGGGATGCCGATGACCATGGCGGGGACGGCGATGCCCGCGATGAGAGTGATGCCGACCGGAGCTCCGATCAGAGTTCCCAGCTGCCACAAAATCTTCTTCTTCCTGCTCCAGGGCTTCTTCCCCCAGAACGTGCAGCCGGATGGACTGATGGAGGCCAACGCCGATGATGGGAGGGAAGACGAGGGGAAGAGGAAACAGAGTCAGACACGCTCGTTTTAAAGATCTCACGCACAAACGGGACGCGCGAGTACCTGAGGTAGTGCAGGTCGGAGATCTCCTTCATGCAGAGCCAGCAGAACTCGCAGCCGCAGACGGCACAGGTCATGTGATTGCAGCTCCCGTCGTTCATCTTGATGATGTAGGCGCCACAGCGGGGGCACGGCTTGATGTCATCAGCTGGAGACAAAAAGAAGATGAGCTTAGCACCTGAAGAATATCAGCTTAAGCAGGGCAGGTATTTTCTCTGCAGTCTGAGGAGGATCTTTGTGTTATGAGAGGAAACATGACTTTTTTTAATTAGAGGGTCGAGCTCAAAGACAGGGACCACAGCTAGCTTGGCTCTAAATCCAGATATCGGCCCGTTCCTGAGCTTCAGTTTATGTTGATCCACTAACGATATGAAACGATCTTCTCGTTGCATCAGGAGGAAATGAGGGCACGCCGATTATGTATTAAAACAAAAATTCCAGATAAGCATTTTAGGCCGGCGTCAGCACAGGTTTAAACAGGAAGCAGACGGCTGGCTGCTCTTTGGGGAAAACACCCTGGAAGAAACTGAAAGCAGGTGGAAAATCACATACCTGTCGGTATGATCCATCACCTGAAGGAAGCCCACACAAGTAGCATGAAATCATAAAGGGTACATGAGCCTAGCTTTAATATTCTGTCTTTATTTCTTCATAAGGCCAAAGGAGGAAGCCGGCACATCGTCCCGGAGATTTCACTCTAACATGAGCTCAGCAGGCTTTCCGAAAGTTTCACTTTTAGGGACTAATTTATCACATCTTTGAACCTTTTTCATGATGAAAAGGAAAAATTTAATTAGAAGCTAAATATAAGAAAAAACTGAACTCTCTCTTTTTCTGATGGCAATAAGCTCAAAGCTCATTAGAGTAATGGATCATTAGGCAGCTGCAGCACTTTGTCCTCTAATGCATTTTGAGTCCGTTTGCTGGAGTTTGGATTGTGCTTGCAGGAAGGGCCCTCCGCTCTTTAAAGGGCGTTTTAGGTTGAAGCGACTGTGACAGATGTGCTCGATGCTGCTGTTGTTTCTGCGGCCTGTATTCTGCTGAGACGACTCAGCTCACTCCCTCTGGTATCTCACTTTCTCCCTCTCCTTTCTTTTCATGTCTCATCCCTCCATCTTCCCCTCCACGTCACGTCTCCTCCCCCTCCCTGTGTTCGTCTGAGTCCCGTTGACTAAGCAGCAGGTATCAGACAGGCAGGCAGGCAGACTGACACAGAGGGAGCGGCCTGCAGTTTTTTATGAGTCAGTTTTGGCTGCTTGGATTGTTCTCAGTCCTCCTGGCACAGAGAGGCAAACTGGAAGAGGCGAATTAAAGAGGGAAGAAGAGGGCAGCTGGAGGGATTTACCTAATGAATGTTTAATCAAAACAGGATTAAAGGCACGCATGCAAATACGGATGTTTGCACACGAAGGCGCGGATGTTTGCAGAGATTTTTGCATTATTGTATCTATTATCACTACAAAAAACTAAATCAGGGGACAAAATACAGTGTTTTGTTTTCTTGCTGAGAGTTATGGAGGAGGAGGGAAATCCAACACCTAGTGTCTTGGAAAACAGGAAACGGGGATAAACTGTCCGAGGGAACCGACATCCACTTCAAATCCAGGAATTAGCCTGTTACAGGGAATTTTTCTTTATTGCACATAAAAGCAGCGCAGCAGAAGTGAGTCTAAAATTGGGAAATGAGTTAGCATTTAGCACTTCTGGTTCTGGGTTTTCTTTGACATCATGCATTTCGCACTAAAACATCCCCTTCTTTCAAAACGGTGACGAGCCCCGAGAAGCTGTTTGCTAACGAGTGTGACTGAAGAACCTTCAGCTGCCTCAAACGTAATTCAGACCCCCGCGCTGGATCTACGTGGAGCCCACGACGTCGCCTGTGCCAGCGACTGACGGCAACGCCAGCATTTACGATCTACGGCGTAGATCAGCGGTGTCCAACATGGGTCCCGGGGGCCAGGAAAAGCCCGCCAAAGGCTCCAGTTCGGGCCGGTCTTTAGAAAACGTGGTTAGAAAAGTAAAAAGGGATCAATTTTGGACTTCTAACTGTATTTTGGTCAGTTTTACAGTCTTCTTAGTGACATCATATACCAAAGGCTCTCTACTACTTTGCATCCACGAAGGATCCTGCAGGCCGATTCAGAAAAACCTCTAAAAGCTGCTGTGTAAACAGGTTAGACGGACCTTTGTTTGTATAAGGTGCTGAATGGAGCCAGGAGACACAAACAATAAAAAGTGAGGCATCGCCTAAAAGCAGAGGAAAACTGGGCGATCAGTACACGTACACACAGGTGTCAGTTTTAGGGATTTTTATGTAATTTTGTGTATTAGTGAAACATGCGCCATTCACAGGGTTACTCAGTTCCACTTTTTGGCACTGAGAGTTGATCTAAGATAAAGATGCAGCTGACAATCAGCTAATCTCTGAGTTTCTAATCTGAGTATTGAAACAGAAATGATAGAAGTCTATAGTGAGAGATGTTTGCTGCTGTTTTGAATGCAGGCTGACAGGCTGCGTGGCACCGCAGCCTCGAAACGATCCGGAGGAGAAACTGTGATATAAATAGTGCCTCATGCTTGATTGAACGCCGAACGCTTCCCCCTGCGGTGGGAACGCTGAGAAGCTGGTACGACTGACACGAGACGGGTTTGACTCAGCGCTCTGACAGACTGAGAAGTGATGTGAGAGAGACAGACCACAAAGATCTGAGAGGTGTGAAAGTATTTTCAGGGCGGAAATGCTGGGTGGGAAGATTTGATCTGTCTGAACAAAGCGTGCACACATCTGCACAGTGAGGGTTAGTCACCGTGTTGTGTCTGCGACTGACGCTGGTTAGTGGGTCTGCAGGTACTCACCGGGGCCTTGCTCCTGCGTGTAGCTGGGCGAGTGGTTGCTGTGGGTGTGCAGGGACTGCGCCCTCTGCTGGCGGGCCGAGTCGCAGGTCTGGTTGGGGTGCCAGGCCTGTTTGCAGTGGTAGCAAAACTCTGCGCCGCAGCCTTCTCTGCGACAAACCAGCCTGGGACAGCTGGCACAGCCCGAGGCGATGACGGCAAACCTGAGAGGAACAGACGGGGAGGGGGGGTAAAATAAATGAGTCAAATGACAAAGTCAGAAAGTTTTGAGGCCCTAATTGGAAAATAATAACGCTTAAGGCAACGTTGAGAAGCTCAAACTGAATAAATGGGTTGCTGGTGCCGCTGATCCCACTGAGAATTAATGTCCCAAAATGCTGGGCCATATGTTTGAGGCACATAGCATCCACACCCATAACACCCATAACCGAACACACACGCGCGACCTGAACAGCACCAAATCTGCAAAAACCCGACAAACTGAGGAAAGAAGTAACAACATGGACTGCCATTCATTTTTCTGCTGATATTTTACACTCACGCATTCACACACATTCACACACGGTTTTATTCTGATGCACTTTAAGCTCTTTATCACACACTCACACACTGTGGCTAATTTAGGGTGCAGGATCTTACTCAATGACACTACAGAGTGATTTACAGCAGTAGTCACAGCAAAAGCTGAATAGTCTCACACGTGGTTTGTGCATTCGCTCTTTTCCCCCTTTTTGTCGAGCACAAACGTGGGATCTGACTGAGCAGTTCTGCACCCTGATAAGACAGAGACCAGGAGTACCTGCTTAAAGCCCGCACTGCTTTACTGTCAGTTTGAGGATAAATGGAACCACAAAGTTACAAAAATGAAAATCGCGCTTTAATGAATAATACTCTAAACTAGCACCTGAGGTCATAAACTCAGTAGGAAGTTAGTTACAAAGGCCATAAATCAGGTGAGCAGAAGGGTCACCTCAAAAGAAGAAGAGAATCAGACTTCTTTTTGCAGCCTGAGTAGTCGAGTCGCCCCCTGATGCCCATTAAAAGTAATGCAGGCTTAACTCTCAGAACACGCGTCAGTCTTTTATTCACACCCTTCATATAAAAGTTTTTTCGCTCAGATGATTTCATGTAACTAATTTAAATCTAACATCTTAACTAAAATGATTTAACTTTAACCTGAAGTTTTGCAGCGGCGGCGGCTAATGGACACATTACGTAGCCTAAAAGGCCTCTGCAGACTGAGGGGGGAGAGAAGATTTGATCAATAGAGCAATCACTTACTAACATCACTGAGAGAGAAGGGAAAGAGACGGGATGAGGTCAATCGATATGGATTTCACAAAGTGGGATGGAGAGAATGGAGACAGTGTTCACTGGGAATATACAGCTGTGCTGGAGTAATGGCACAAATGTGGTTAGCCATGAGGCAGTCAAAAGGGGAAACCAGCTGTTAATTTGTGCTAATCAGGATTAGCACCACAGGTCTGATTAATGCAAGAAATAAACCTCCAAACTTCTGCAGTACTCTGCAACCCCCCCAATTTCTTTATGTTTTACTAGGAACATGGGGAACAGGTGAAGTGATTCAGTGAAATGTTATGCAGGTGTGTTTTTGGTGTGTTTGGGATCACTGAAGCTTTCCACATGGTTCTGCATGGTGGATCAAAGTCTGCACTCATAATTCCACCAGTTCTGACACCACTGCCTGACATGCAGCTGCAAACCAGGACGGAGCCGCCACCGTGTTTTACAGGTGGCTGCAGGCACCCACTGCCGAACCTCCGCCATGACCTCCTCCACACATACAGCCGCCCGTCCACTGAGACCACCTCTGATGAGGCTTCAGTGAGCAGGAGATGGGTCAGCTGACGCATCTCTCCGGTCTTTGCTGGATTTCTTTCCTCTTTCTTAAAGACGTGACTTTCAGATTCTGGTTATCTGCTGCAGACAGTTTTTAGGCCACTTCTTCTTTTGACCTCCTGCACACTGTGCCTAAATATGCCAAGTTTTCGGCTAACAGATCTTTGGGAATCACCTCGTTGGTGCAGAAATTACATTTGATGCCAGTCAAACTCTGCTATCTTTGGCATTTTGGGGAATTCAACTAAAGAAATGGGAGTAAATGATGTGTTTTGGGACAGGCTGCCTAAAAATGAACGTTTTCTATTAGGGTTAGGGACACAACACTGGCTCAGTGGTTCCCTTGAGTTGGGGGCCTTTTATATGCTTGAATGATTCATAGCTCGGCTTTAAGAGGTTTATATATAAATGAATCTTCCTCTGAATCCGGTCCGAGGAAGCCAGCGTGCAAAGAAAAACTTTAAGACCTTCAGAAAGCTGGAGAACTGCTGCTCGAGACCACTTTAAAACATTATTTGCCTTTTTGCGCACTGAAGATTATGCAGCACACGTTCAAGCAAATAATGTTAAATATAGCGAAAAGCGTGGCATGCTGGAGCCGATAAGGACAGCGACGGAAATGAAAGAAGAGAGTGAGATGCTGAGATCGGGAGCGTGTCAGTCACAGGAGGACTCACAAAGGGGGCCTGTCATAAACGCCTGTCACACGGAGAGGAGAAACATGTCGGCGGTGCACAAACAAAAGCAAGCAGGGCTTTTAAAATATTTCCCACCCGGAGAAAACAAAGCTTCTGCCACTTCTCCGCACGGCACCCGTGTTCCTGCGTCTCTCTATCAACGAGAGGAAGAGTGTGGAAGAAGCGATAACGCGGCAAACTTGTAATTGTTTTGGCACGCCTCCAACACGCCCAACCTCGACACGTCCCTCATTACCGCCTCCTCAAACAGCGTGACGGGCCCGCTCTCAGGACGGAATAAATTAGCAGATATCTGAGCCGACAACAGCTCGCTTCCTCCGGACAAGATCAGACAAGAAGCGGCATTTTCTGCAGAACTGCGCACACACTTCAGCCTGCGTCTGCGAGGATGACGGCGTCACTTCCAGCTCCAAAAGATTTTTCCACAGAGATTATCTATAATCATAAACTGCCCACGCTGATTTCAGAGCTCAATAAAGCGGCTCAAAGCTTAAAGAAGTGCACAAACCTTCGGTTTAAGAGAAGCAAATAAAACACGGAGATGCTCCATTAGCATTTTTCAGCAGCATCAGCACCTCCGCTTTGAATCAAATGAGCAACGACAAAACTAATGTTTACCTTTTTTATTGCTCTCTCTAGCTGCTACATGAACCCCCATCATCCTCCACACTGAACCCCCCCACCACGTCTGCTGTGTGTTTTACACGGAGGGGTGTTGAATGGCTACAAAGTTTCTGCTTTCACCTAAATGCTCCTGCTGGGGTTCATGTTCAGAGTGTTTAAAGTCTTAGGCTCGGGCAAGTTTGAAAATATTTATTTCTGCAGAATTTAATTAGTGCGGTGTCTCGTCACGCTCCACAAATAAGCTGTGTTATGAAACTGGAAAGGGATCCCCATGGAAACAACAGGTGGATGCTGGGGTGGTGGAGGGGCTGAAGCAGCAGGCGGGGGGGGAAAGGCTGTAATGTAATATCATGTCCTCGCATTCATACAGCACTTTATCACCTGCCTCACAGCCGGCTTCGAATCAACATGCGAGCCTCTGGACTGTGGGAGGAGGAAACCCACGCAGGCACAGCGAGAACACGCAAACTGCACAAAGAAAGGCCTCGGGGTTCGAACTAGGAATCTTCTTCCCATAATGCAACAGTGCGCCGCCTAGGGGCGTGTCCGACATTTGATGTGAGTGAAGGCGTTTGAAGCGATGCAGCTCGAGTTGACTGCTTTCCCCCTTATTTGCGAAGGGGTCCATCACCACAGCGTGTTGATCCGGGACTGGGACCGGCAGTAGGTGCGCACAAGCTTGTGTATTAACTATTAATACATGACTTATTACTGTTCTGCCTTCCATACATTCAAAGCTGCATGCAAACAGGTTGCATGCCCTCTGGATGATTCTACTCTCACCAGTTACTCAGTAAAGTAACAAGTTACATTTTAACAACAACAATCTTTCCAAGACGTTGCTTTTAAATGTAACGTTACCCGTTTATTATCTTTTTTTTTAATTATCAGCATCATCAAAGCCTCTCAGCACAGTAAGTGTGTCTGCATTAATTTTCAGGGCTTCCTACAGTGCAAACAGGTTCTGACTTGCACATCTTTTGTCCTCCTGCTAAACGCACCACTAGTCTGAACCGCTGTCATTGACACAAACAAGCCTACAGAACAGCTCTTTTTTCTGTCTGAACAGGCTGTGGCACAAAGTGCAGTTTTATTTATGGGACAGACACGCCATGCCAACGCTGTCTCATAATTGGTGTATTCTGATGCGGCGCAGCGAGCGAATCCGGACTGATGTTTCCAGGGTGGAAAAGGGCGGAGGGGGAAAGAGACACAGACAGAATCAGACAAAGTAAAACAAAAGGAGATGTGAGCAGGGTGAAAAGGAGGCATGTAAGATCATGAGCTGAGATGTTAATGTGAAATAAAACATGACGGGAACGAGGGAGGAGAAGCGTGTGAGGTGGAGGAGTTATATGAGTGCTGACACGCTGCGCGTTCAAAGGAAACGTGCGCAGACGCTCCCGTCAGCGTTCAGCTTCAGCGACAACCACCTGGGAGTCCGGCTGCTGAAACCACACACAGACACGCACATACCGGGAACCAGGACACACCGGCACCAAGTCGAGCCTCATCAGCTTGACTCACACACACACACACACACACACACACACACACACACACACACACGCGCG
>JAVDPK010001732.1:218996-231258 GCA_034780415.1 Cichlasoma orientale | reverse complement strand
ATGTGTATATATATATAGTGCTGTGATTAGCAGTTTAGATATGTACTTGTAATGACCCCCACGCCATTTCAACCACATGTTTAAACAGTCGCACATGGAAGAGCACCAGTAAAGTACCAAGGGAGGGGGAGGCGTCACTTGTCACTTTGCGGTTCCCGCCAGCATGTCACAGTCTCTTTCCCCCGGGAATTCAATGAACCATGTGGTAATGTTTAGGTATACACGTTTAACATGTAGTAAGTAATGATTTTAAGGAGGTTTATTATAGTATATATTTAAAATCTCACTAAAAGCCAAAATGTTTGCTAAATTTGATGTGTACATGCATGAGTATTGATTTAGCAGAGAGCAGTGATAACATAAGAGTTCTGTGCCGCAATATACAGCTTCAACAAAAACATCAGCAGTGCACCCTGGCCAAGCAGTAACATTAGCACTGTGCTGTGTAGGGCAATCTCAGGCATGCCTCCAACACGGTGACGTGGGGTAGCGATTCATCAGCATACTGGAAAGTGAGAATGAGGACTGAATAACAGGCCACTGAGTCACTGCCACTCAGCCAGATCTGTAGGCAGGCACTGTCTGGAGTCTGCTCTCCTCGTCAGTGGGGCAAAAAAGAAAAAAAAAATCTTTATTCCGGTTCATGGCACCCATGAGAAGATCCTACTTGACTCCTCTGTTTTGTATTAAAAAAAAAAAAAAAAAATATCCAGCAGCATGAAACTTTCCGGTTTGGAAGCAGCTGCCGAAGCAGTAGTCCTTACTCACTCCATTATGGCACTTCTAACATGATTCAGCTCACAGCTTCACTAGAACTGACTTGCTGACAGAGGAGGATCAGTGCCACGAAGACTTTTGTGAATGTTGGCCTTTCACTGTAAATCTCAAGCTGTTTTGCAGTGAACTCTGCAAATTATACAGGAGCATGTGTTATCATCTGTGTTTCCTGGTTGGTGGTTTTTGTTGTTTATTTTAATCTGTTTAGACTTAAAAAAAAAAAAAAAACACATTAAAAAGGTTTTGTTTACGCTTGTACATCTGGACTACAGAAGACAAGTTTCAACCACTTGTTAATTGTGTTTTAGTATATAGCACACATGGTGTATTAGTACATCGACAAAGCAGATGCTGTGAATAAAGCAACATTTATCTCCTCTATATGCACAGTTAGTACCTGTAAATATGCATTTAATACTTTGTCACAGCTGCACGGTCTTATCATAAACCCAATAATTCAGCACAGCTATGGATTAATGTTGTTGTTTGTTGAATTAACGATTGTACCGTACGTGGTCTTCTCCTAATCCTCAGAGGTATGCAGTTCAGATTAGGGTTTATGTCAAAAAACTACTAACAAAAATCCTGGAATTTCACATTAATGTCATCTCCATATTTCTGTAAGTAATAACAAGGATGTTGGGGAACTAAGCGGAGCAATAATAAGCAAACTGTCAGTTTATTCAAATGTCGAGTGGAAAAAAGTTTTAAAAAAAAAATCTCCTTTTCATTGTGGTGTGTTCAAAAGTAGGTCAAACAAATTCACGCACGATTGATCATGGAGAATTAACTACCATTGACTGAATTTTTAGGGATTTTTGCGCCCATCCCCTCATTATCTAAGTAAACAGAGCACATCCGTACACTCCTGCACTTGTAATGCATATTAAGGGCACACATTAAGCTTTTCACTTCATGCTTGTGCAAGTACACGATGCTCCTTTTCAGTAAACTACAAGCACTTGTATGTATTGTAACGCTGTATAGTTCTGGTCAAATGGCATGCAAAATTAATGTAAAAATAAATAAATTAGTCTTTTATTAGTGCTTCTGACTTCTAATGTAATCA
The DNA here is from genome assembly GCA_034780415.1 of Cichlasoma orientale. Taxonomy (NCBI): domain Eukaryota; kingdom Metazoa; phylum Chordata; class Actinopteri; order Cichliformes; family Cichlidae; genus Cichlasoma; species Cichlasoma orientale. The sequence goes on along the minus strand of JAVDPK010001732.1, from coordinate 229,412 downwards.
TAGAAAACTTTTTTTCACACCAGTTATACCAACAGCTTTACAACTGACTTTTTAAGTACCTAGTTGTTTGTCAGGTCAAAGAAACCACTATTATAAATAAATCTCCACATAATGAAGTACAAATTGCCTCATCTATAATTAATGGAACTCAAAAGCGTCATCTTCAAACTTTAACTATGTTTTTGTTGTCATTTTGTATCTAGGCCAGACCACTTGAGCTGCCATGTGAAGCATGTGCATTCCTCAGAAAGACCGTTTAAATGTCAAGTAACGGTAAGACATTACAGCCACTTTCCAGGTTTTTATCATTGTTAATATCGCAATTGCGCAGCACTGACCTTTGACCCTTTCTGCTGTGCGACTCCAGGCCTGTACCTCTGCTTTCGCCACCAAAGACAGACTCCGTTCCCACATGATCAGGCATGAAGGCAAGGTCACCTGTAGCATCTGCGGAAAGATGCTCAGCGCAGCCTACATCACCAGTCATCTGAAGACTCATGGGCAGACTAACTTTAACTCCTGTAACAAAGGTTCGTCACACTTGCCAAAAAGCACATACACCAAACATCATAGGTCCAGTGTGTGTAACAAAGATCTCACAAGTCCTCCAGAAACAATGGAAACCAGTTCCTGGACATTGTCTTCATATTACTGTAAGCAATAAGGGATGAAGGCAGTAATATCTTTTTTAGCTTTTGCAGCCTTGTTCAACAGTGTGGACTTTGTTTTTTCTTATCTTTATAAAACATGCCAGCCTCTTTATGTATTATTGATGTATAAACCCAGCAAGAACCCTTTGTTGGTCACAATGCTGTTGCAGCTGTCGTAAAAGCTGCCAAGCTGCCCGTTAAGTACCATCACCGTGCTCTGATCCTGGCTGTTGCAGTATTAGTTGTGCGAGGTGCATTCATAAAGTTGCAGCACATCATCCAAAGAATAAATAACTTTGTCTGATTTAAATTTTGCCAGTTTTCCCCATCATGGTCATCTGCAGTTTATTTGATTGCTCCATGGAATTCCTGTTTGGAAGATGTTTGAGGAGTCTTCTTTTTTACAAGCAGACCGTCTGATGTGCTTTGCTGTTTAAGTTAACGTAGCACAAGGTTTAAAGTAGAAGTAACTTGGTGTCACCAATCGACCTTTCATCTCCAGCTAATTACTGGATGCTAAAATACTTTTTCTTGTGTTTTTCCAGAGGGTAATGACGTCTGCAATTCTGCCTCAGCCACACCTGTGACCGTCTCTGCCCCCATCACTTCAGCGATGAACCGGGTCAATGTAAACAACAACAACCCTGTCACCATTGCTGCACAAATGAACATTAGTACCAACACGGTCAATATCACATCTCCAGTCAGCCTCCAGCACCCAGTCACCATCACTGGGCCCGTCAACATTGCCTCTGTGAACATCCCCGCGACTGCGCCTATGAATATCGCCCACCCAGTCGCAATAACAACCCCGATGCCTATGAATATAGCTGGGCCGCTCAACATCGCAATGAGGCCAGTGGATAGCATGCCTTTTCTCTCCCAAGTCTTGCCTTCATCCCCACCCTGGTAAAAAAAAGAGGGAGTGAGGTGATCTGGCCAGGAAGAAAGGGAAAATGAAGTGAAACAAGAGACTCCTGTCCCCACAGTTGCACCTCGGGCTCAGCTCTTTCTCACCTAGAACAGCTTTCACTTCTTCAGGCCCTGAAGTGAATATTTACACGAGCCGTGCGGCCAGTAGGAGCTCACCAAGTCCCAGCTGCGTCCCAGCTAAAGTTAAGTGACTGGCATGGGACGCAGAATACGAGTAGAATACGAGTAGGATTTATCTTGAAATCAGGACAGCTGTAAGACTTAGCGTAGTCAGTTAGAACGATGAAACTGTGATTTGTATTATGACAAATGAGAGGATTCCTCATCCTCGAGGACTCCTTAGGAAAACACATCAGTGCTTTTTGTAAAAGGGAGATGGGAAATGAACTGAAGCAATAATTATAAATTGCTGTATTTGATGTTTTACGAGTTCTCTCCCAAAGTCTCTGGGTGTTACTTTGTATATTGTTTTTTAACTATAGCCTGCTAATCACTATTTAATGTTATAGGAAATGAGTCTAGTAAAAGGGACAGCAGCTTCCACTTGCATGGAAGAATATTTTTTCACATTGCTATAGCATTTTTTTTTGTATTCTCAGATAGTAGGTATGCTCTTGAGGTACACTGACTAACTTGTACAGTTGACATAGTAATGTATTTTCACGTCAGCATTTTAATTTTTGCTTTTATCAAGTGGATATCACGACACTGTCCTCTTGGCTATGAAATATTTCTACTTTGTTTTTATATGTACGGACACAAAGTTGTTTTTATTTTCCTATTTGTAGTGTTATTTTTTTTTCTCCATGAATTCAGAATGGAACGAGTCTTGCACTGAAAGCATATCCTACATACAGGTGAACAGCAGTATTATTGAAGATCAAATTGGAGTCTCAAGTGTTTGGCTTAGCAGCAAACACGTGAGCGCCATCTAGTGGCTAAACATGGAAAGGCTTGCCTTGTAGTGAAGCTTTTTCAGGCTGTTGCTGTCGTCATAGCCGTGACTAAATGTACTGCTCCCCCCCAAAAAAAAAAAAAAAACTAAGGGAACCCTTGAACACTTTTTAACCTCCAATCCAGCCCTCAAAGGGTTGATTTTGGTTACACAGTGTATGTCAGTAAAGATTTTCAATTTGAGCATTTCATTAATCAAAGGTGTGATTTTTAAGCGTCACCTTAATTTTTTTTTTTTTTCAGCAGCACACACTTCGGCGCACGTTTACTTTTTTTTGTTTGTTTGTTTGTTTTATCATTTATCTGTTACAGCCCCAGCATATACTAAGGATCCTTCACTCAGGAAACACACAGAAAAGCCCATTACTCATGAACATGGTTCTTTTTATATTCATATCTATCATGTATCGCGATTCATTTCCATGTTCCTTTTTGGATTCCCTAAAAGATTTGGGGTTAGACTTCAGTGAGGAAGAAGTAGTCCAAGACTTATGATTTTTAAATAGCCGTCCATTTAAAATGATAATTTACTGTACAATGGAATACATGCTGTTTACCTTTTTACATTTTCTTTAAAGTCCTGTTAAGTCTCAGTCTGCATAGGTATGGTGTGCAGCTGAGAACTGGAGCTCAATCAAATGCAAGTTTGTGTCCACTCAGAAAACAGGACAAGACTGATGATGCATGACCCCGAACACTGTAGCTGTTGAACTGTTCTTTTGTTTTGTTTTTTTAGTGAATGCCATGGTATCTCAGCAGTGTTTCAGCTCTTTGAGTTGACCGAGTTTATACTGAAAAATGCAATATGCATGTTTGTCTCTCTTTTTTTTTTTTCAAGTTTTGTTTTAAACAAAATATTAGTGTAGCTTTTTTTTTTTGTTCTTATATTTACGTAGATACACTATAATAGCCTGTTTGCCAAATTTGAAACGGTAATGATGTGATAAACTGAATATTTCTTGTGGAATTGAACATCTCTTTATTTTTAAGGAAAATGGTTAATTGGAAATTCCAGGACACTTGTGAAAGCAGTTGAATGTATATCTTTGTACAAAACTATTTTAGTTCCGAGGATAAGGTAGTTACGATAGATGTGAAAGATAACCTTTTTTATAAATTTTTTGTATTAGAACATTAACATTGATAATTTTGTATATATGAGACACTAGGCTTTCTGACTAGCAGAAAGGTCAAACATTCCTACATTTTTTTTTAAATGTACGTTTGTCAGATTATTACATAAAACATGCGCAATGTTATGTGCCTTTTATTTGGGTTGTCTAAATAAAAGAAAACTATCAAATGTGTTTATGTATTAAGTATAGCTCAAAGTTAAGACAGCACTATGACAGACAAATTAAGATCTTAACTTAAAATAGTCCATCTCGTAACCCTCCATCCTGCCGATTATCCTGTTCAAAGGGTCATATTGAGCATAACTTTGGCTTTTAGACCTTGCATGATTTCCTCTGATATTATGTGAAGTTGAACTGAAGAATGCAAGCTGCCAAATGTAGCTTGCCTGAAGATGTCGTGATGAAATCTGGGGTTCTTGGAAGAATTCTTTGTGTGTCAAATTCTTTGCTCATGGGCGAAATTTGCTTGGAAAGCCGGTTCTAGATCTGTCGTCTCTTGCTACCAGTTTCTACTTGGTTTACTTTGGTTTCTAAATGGAATTGTCTCAAGTAGAGATTTTGATGAACTGATAGCATTCATGATAGTTTTCCACTTATTTTATACTCATGAAATCATAAAATCATAGAATATAGAGTGTTGTGAAAAAGTATTTACCCCTTTCCTCACTTTTGTTTTTCCCATATTTGTTGCACGTTTCAAATCATCAAACAAATTTCAATATTTCATAAAAATAACTCAAGGAAATACAAAAGGCAGGTTTTAAATTATTTTATTTATTAAGGGAAAAAAACCTATCCAAAACTACCAGGCCTTGTGATTAATTTCATGAGCCACACCCAGAAATGATTACTGCCAGACGTGTTGAATCAAGAAATAGAACCTGTCTGACAAAGTGAAGCAGGCTGAACGTTCTCAAAGTGCCAGGATCTAAAGAAACTCAAGAACAGATAAGAAAAGGTTTCAAAGCCATTTCTAAGGCTTTGGGACTCGAGTGAACCACAGTGAGAGCCATTTATCCACAAATGGAGGAAACTTGGAACAGTGGTGAATCTTCCCAGGAGTGGCCGACCTACCAAAATGACTCCCAAGAACACACTGACAACTCATCCAGGAGGTCACAAAAGAATCTAAAGAACTGCAGGCCTCACTTGCCTCGGTTAAGGTCAGAGTTCACGATTCAACAATAAGAAAGAGACTGGGCAAAAATGGCATCAAAAATGGAACTGAATGGCCTGTAACAATAGGCCAGACACCCCGTATTCCCATAGCACCCCCCCCAAAAAAAATGTTTTCTCCAGGTCCACAAAACACATGCAAACTTCCACGCACAAAATCCTTGAGAGGATAAAGATCCAGTCCAGCATTCCGCATTGTACTTCCTGAATCTGAGGTTTGACTCAGATTCAAGCACCCTAGCACAGACCTTCCCAAGGCTGAGGAGCGAGATCCCCCGTAGTATAGCTCAGAAGGTGTTTCAGTGGGATTAAGGAGGTTCTCGAAGTATTCTTTCCACCACCCGACTATATCCTCAGTTGAAGTCAGCAGTGCCCCACCCACATTCTACAACGTGTGAGTAGAGCACTGCTTTCTCCTCTTGGCTAAGATTACAAAATCGATCACTGACCTGTGACCTAGGGTGTCCTGGTGCTACGTGCGCTTATGGACAACTGTGATTTGCACAGAAGTCAAATAACAGAACACCACTTGGGTTCAGATCAGGAAGGCCGTCCCTCCCGGTCACACCCCTCTGAGTCTCACACACACTATCTCAGACTGGGTCCCTCCCAGAGAGGTGATGTTCAGTGTCCCAATAGCCAGACTCGATTGGTCCGCCTTGGCTGCCGTCTGACAAACACTATACCCAACCCCTATAGCATGAAATGTGGCACACGCCTGGACCCTGCACTCTAGGGCCCAGGTGGACCTCCAGTAGACAGCCCATATATAAAGTGTGGGCATACTGTGGGTACAGTGCCAGCACATGGGCACGAAGGGGGTATGTTTTTTTGGGGGGGTAGCAGCCTATTGCAATAAAAACCAACCCTATGATATCCAGCAAAGACCTTACACAGGACCTGAGAGATCTGGTCTTTCAGCTGATCCATCTTTGCAAAAGCCTCATCAGTGGAAGTTATTCTTAAGGAAGGGAAACAGGTAGAAAAAGCTGAGGCATGCTAAATTAAATAAGAACTGTCTTCAGGTCTGCTGGAGTGATGAATCCAAGTTTGAAATTTTTGGTTCAAATCACTGTCAATATGTGCCGAGCATGTCAGGAGAGAAGTACAGCAGTGAGTGTCTACAGCCATCTGTAAAACACGCTGGAGCCTCTGTCACGGTTTGGGGCTGCATTTCAGCCAGTGGTGTTGCAGATCTTGTCAAAATTGATGGAATGAAATGGAGAAAAGTAACGTCAGATTCTGATCCACCATGCAGTACCATCTGGAAAGCATCTGACTGGCAACAGCTTCATTTTTCAGCAAGACAATGATCCCAAACACACTCCCCACAGCCCGGATCCCATTATTGAAGCAGCGTGGGATCATCTCGACAGAGAGCGAAACAAAAGGGAGCCGACTTCCAAAGAAGAGCTTTGAATGTCCTTCAAGAAGCCTGGAGAACTATTCCTGAAGACTACTTAAAGAAATGACAAGAAAGCTGCCTCGGAAAGTTCAGGCTGTGCTGAAGAATAAAGGTGGTCACACAGTACTAGCATTCACACAGTAGCTGTACACACAGTGGTAAAGTTGTTTCATGACTGCTTAGGTTAGTATGAGGTTAATATGTCAGGGTTTGCTCTTGTTTTCAGTTTTTCTGTCATCTAGCAGCCAAAAATAATTTAGTATAGGAATAATATAGGGCTATAGAATCATGTTAATTGGATTTGCCCTTGACATGTATATGCTGTTAGTAGCTATCTCATCTAAATATTTCTGGTTGCTAACACTTCACAAAAAAACAAAACAAAAAAACAGCTTTCTGAAAATATTCTAGGAAGAAATGAGATTTATATAAACATTTTGTGTGGCATATATTAGCATTTTCTATCCCTTGGAACTGCGTGTACTTTAAGTGACTATTTTTAGTGACTATTTTTAGAGTAATAGTTTATCTGTGCTCATGCCCTGTAAGAACCGCTTCAACTGTTACCCAGACTATTCCCTAGTTCACCCTAGTTCATGAAAGTCCCCCGAGGACAACTGTTTCTGAAACAGAGCGGCCATCAGATCCGGCACAGAAGACTCACGCTTCTTAGATAATGTTCTTTGTGCACTGTTTGCTGTTAAAGCTGTTTAACTCTTCCACCAGCAGTGATTACCAAGCAGGAAACAAACTGAGAGGCTGGTCGGAGCAGGTGCTGTTAATCAACCGTGAACGCCGTCAGCAGCCCAGCATGTGCTTAATGTCCACGTCGGTATGTGAACCACAGACTATAAATTTATTGGTATCGACTGGTTTCGAATACGCATCAGCTTCTTTAAAGAGTTTCATAAAATCTAATTTTCCTTATTTTACCCCACAGGACTTCTTCAGCCTCGGCGTGTAATGTTTCTGTCACAGTTGTCCAGCAGATGGTGGTGTCTGTGCATATTTCACAGTTGTTTCATTGCGGTCCTCTCTGGCAGCAGCTACGCCTGTTTTCCAGCTCTGAGGAAGAAACCAGCCAACATTTTAGTTTACATTTGCTTGTTCCGAACTTGATTCAAGAAGATATACAATCCATTTAAATTAAGAGGAAAATGCCTGCTGTGCGGGGTGGCGAAAGCAATGATCATTAAATTATTTAAAGCCAACAACTGAAAGTTAAAAGACAATATACTTTCGGAAGAGAATGTTTTTAAAATATTTCTGCAAGCATCACATTTCTAAAGGTTTGCAGATGATTAAGTGGTCCAGCAAGCTGTGAAGGTTTTGTGGGCACACAGCCCAGCAATGTTTCTCAGCATCAATTTTTTATGCAGGTTTGGCGTTTTCATCATCTACATTATCACATAGTATCGTTAGAAGAATCAGAAAAACTAGAAACCCAGACTGAACTGCTTCGGGCCCTCGAGTCACACCGAAACTGAAATCTTTTTGGAAATCACGGAAGTTGCATTCATGGATAAAGAGAGTGACCATCTGGCTTAACAGCCAGCATCTGTGATGGTATCAGTGCACATGGTATGAGTAATTTGTAAATCTGTGAAGGTCCCATTAATGCTGTGAACAATATATACAGGTTTTTGGAGCTGCATATGTTCCCATTCAGAGGAGGCCTTGCTTATTTCGACAAGACAATGCCAACGCACACTCTGCGCAACGACGCGGCTCCAGAGCGAAAGAGTTCAGCTAAATTCTCCTGCCTGTAGTTCAAAAACTGTTGTCCAGCGAAAGCATCTGGTATAGGATAATTGGATAATTGGATATTTATGCAAAACTGCAGAAAATTCTTAAGGGCTCACAAACCTATATGCGCCACTGAACGTGTGCACTCTGGATGTTACATTACATTTAAATGCAGAAAAGGCCCCACACACACACACACACACACACACTAATTAACTTGATAATTTGAATCATGCCAAAATAAGTATCCAAACAGTACAGTGAGACACGCCTCTTGTTATCTGTGCTGCAGTCCTCGTGGGCAGGCTTTACACGTCAAAGGCCGCGAGTCTTAAATGCTCATTTTGGGGCTCAACCTGCCGAAGACCTGAAGGGACCCCTGCTGAGAATCCTGGCTAGCAAAGAAGATGGAATTAGACTGTCCACGGCCTAATTTAATCTGAAGCTGGGAGCTCCACGCTGTGTGTTGTGTCTTGGCTGTCCAATAGTACAACAGTTTAAACGGCTTAAGAGACCATCAGGCTGGGAAAGGATCATGTCATCCTCAGCTCTGTGAGTTGTGTCAGCGAGCTGTTAACTTATCTGACCATCGCTTATGCGCCACAAAGACACACCTGGGATTTCCTGCACGATGCTATTAATAAGGTCAAAGGCCAGTTATTTACAATGGAAATAAAGTCTTGGGGAAAAAACTGCAGCAAATAGAGAGGACAGGGGGAGGAGGAACAAATGGTGAGACACTGTTTGTTTTCTTTAGAGATGCTGTAGATGCTTCGCATTTCACCTTTTTGTGGTATGTCAGTAGTTAAGTAGCCACAAAGACACAATGTCCAAAAAAATTGCTTTCCTCATATTTCACCCTTTTGTTTTAGTTTGATATGTTTGATTACTGGTTTGATAGAGTGCGCGTCCTCTTTGAATTAAACCTTCAGTATACTAGTATTAGTTTCTTCGGAAAGCCCTCGTTCCAACGATCCCTCTGTTACCACTTTGTAACTTGATTTTGAAGGCAAAGAGGAGCTGAAATTGGCCTGGCGCCCTGCTGGCATTTCATCATCAAATCTGTGCTGTTAGTACAGCAGGACTGAATTCACAACGTGGTGGACCAACAACAATAGCTCGAGTCTGTTTCATTCCATTACTGCGAGGCTGGTGGACGGACTTCTCTTATATTTGTGAAATGTCTATTATACTGTGACGCCTTAAGAAGATAAGTGAATTCAACAAGATGCTTAGTTTGATATTATTGACTGATATTTTCATATTTAGATAAGCTTAATATATCAACCCAAACTTGTTGAATTTATTTGCGATTCTATTGTGTTTCTATTGGGATTTAGGTTTGCGAGGTTTGGAACTTGGATATACTGTATGTGCAATTCACTGAAGTTTTTTTTTTTTTTAGATTAATAAATATAAGACAGCCAGGTTGCAGATTAGGTTAAGATGAATGAAGTTGTTCATTTTGACTTTTATAGTATCTAGTGATTAGAGGCTGACTCAGTGGAGAACCAAAACCATCAGAGTGAGGTTTCTAATCCCTCCATTTGGTTTTTCACTTCTGTGCTGTCTGATTTCTATGTGCTACCATGTCAGGCTGCTATTTGGACTGGTGCTTTTTTTTTTCTTTTTTTCTTTTTTGGCCAGTATGAGACACAGTTACAGTTTTCCTTGCGATCAGAAGAGGGGAAGAGACAGACAGATGGAGAGAAGGAACACAGGGCTCCATGAGAAGTGACTCACGTTCCATTGTATAATCAGGGTATATTAAAGGAAGGAACATCACACCCTCATTGCAGCAATAAGCCATGTGTACTGTTACTTAGTGGTTGTGGAAACCTGCAAATTCATCCCACCCCCATGCATATAATATGCACTGTCCTGATATGAGGACAGACGATCTACCTCCGCCTCAAGTTTGCAGTAACAAATTGTTATTTCTTCATTTCTGCCTGCATGCTCTAGTGGCTTTTAATGCTCTGGTAGAATGAAGACACACACAGCGTGTACTTTTAAAGATCAAAATACCCTGTACTCTTTGGGCGTAAAGACCTTATATACTCAACTATATGCAGTTACATGCACAGTATGTGAGCTTGAACTGACGAGCTGAGGATTTTGCACTGATTCACAGTGTCGTTCCTAAAGCGTATAAGGAAAGCAAATAGTTATGGTATATCTATATTACCCTACAGGAAAATACTAGTCTAGCAGTGTGCACTGTTAATCATATTGCTAAAATCCCTATCCAAGTAGCTCTTGTGGTGCATCAGTTTTGCTCCGCACAGTGTAATGACAGTGCATGGAGCTGCAAGTGAGGTGAAAGGTGGTTATTATTGTTGGTGTCCAAAGCAACTCTGGAATTGCCCTGCCTCTCTGCACTAATGTGCAATCAGAATAGAAAAAAAAGCGGGGG
>JAVDPK010001732.1:121514-218986 GCA_034780415.1 Cichlasoma orientale | reverse complement strand
CCCCCCCCCCCCCCCCCCCCCCCCCCCCCCCCCCCCCCCCCCCCCCCGCACGAAGGCCTTGTAGCACTTCTGCGATATATCTTATATTATTTTGCAGTGCCTTTGATATCTGCTTTGCTGTGATTGAAGGCCCCTTTCACAACAATCCCTTTGACCGGTTGAATCAGGAAAGGGAAAACTGAACAACAAAACATTAAAGATGTTCCATTAGGCATGGCTGAAACTCGTGTGACCCGGCGTGGCTTTTTCAGCTCAAAAATGATCACAGTCGGGGAAAGACAGACATCTCAAACAACAGTTAGTCTGGTTTATGTTCCAGTAAGCCGTGTGACAGTGAATCAGCATGCGCGATATCAAAGCAGCTTAATGCAATTAAGCCGTCGTTAATTTATTATTAACGTGCCCAAAGGAGGTGTGGAAAAAGACGTGCACCTCGCCACAATGCAGCAATGTTTACATTTACTTTAGTATTTCTCAAAACAATTATTTTGTTCATTTGCTTATTTGCATGAGCGGTTTACGGATGGATGTGGAGTGCAGCCTTTTCCACCCTATATGACTTCATTTCCCAGATTGCACCGCGCCCCATGATGTTCCCAACAGCTGACAGACGGTGGAAGCCTCTGTCAGAGCTGTGTCGGTGGAAGCTTTGAGTATCCTCTCATCGGTAGTCTGAACGGACTGAAATTGCAAGTCGAGCCTTACCGGACTCTGGACCGCTTTCTAACCCGGGTTACCGTCGGGCATCTTGTTGCGATATCTTTAAACCGTTTGTGTGCACCCAGACTTTTTTCCAGATTCGGAGCTGGGGTACAATCGCTGTCAGCTAACTTCCACAATAGGTCGCTGCGTCGCTGGACTGCTGCATATGTTTGATTTTAGCTTAACAGTTTGACTCCAGCCCTTCCAGCCGTGCCCAATGCTGAGGAATGGATAGTGTGCATGCTAAAGGTGGAAAGATGGTCGAGAGCGATGAGCAGCCGGAGAGGGATAGCGGCGGCGGTGGCGCAGCGATGGCCGCACTACATCAATGCGAACTCATCCAGAATATGATTGATATCTCCATCTCCAGTTTACAGGGGCTACGCACCAAATGCGCCGCGACCAACGACCTCACACAGCAAGAAATACGAACTTTAGAGGTAACGAGCTTTTTCTCACGGGCTCTGTCCGGCGATAGAAAGTAGTCTAGCCAAATTGCGGAGTCATGAAGCCCCAACGCTATGTCCGCCTCACAGGCTGGATATTGGCTGCGAGCGAGGCGCCCTATCAGTGTCAGTGAGCTGAGCACATTTTGTCGCTATACAGGCTACTCCTGGGTTACTCAAAAAAAAAAAAAAAAAAAAAAAAAAGCCCATAATGCAGTTTTGCTTTGTCCCGTGGGCTTTACTATCCCCTCTAGAATATTCGATAAACATCAGTGATCTTTATTTGTCAGGAGCCCCTCCGATAGTTCACAGCACCGTGCCGTGCAGCTGAATTGCGCCTGGCCTCATGGCACACATTCAGCAGTGTCTCACTGCTGTTTTATATGGTCCTGTGTTGCGTTCTGCACTGGGTTTTGCCTCTGTACTGTGGGGCCTGTAAGACAAATACAAATGTACGACGCGTACCATGTGGTTATCCGTTTCCACATCCAGCAGGCAAAGCTGCCGCTCTCTTACATCTGGATGCAGATTCAGCTACAGTATGTGGTATGGGGATGACTTGACGTTGCTTTGCGCGTTGCTCTATTAGAGCAACATATCCTACTATAGCAGGCAGTGCGATGGAGGGAGTCATGCCTGGTAGCGTGTAAGCGTCAGCGCAGGACGCACGCTATATGCTCCCATATGTAGGGAAAATTCAAATGAAGATGGGAGGGAGAATGCAGTTTTAGTTTTTGCAAGGTTATATTTATGTCTTTTGTGAATATAGTTCTGTTCTATAGTCGTTTTTACAAAGGGGGCAGTTTTTATCTCTGGCCTGCATGTTGCTGAGGAGGCTGATGGGAAGAGAGGGGGGGTTGCTGTGGCATATAAATGGCTGATACAGACAGTATATTTTGATGAGGCTAGAAGACGTGGAAAGCAGTTGAATATTACAAGTTGTGGGGAGTGACATCCTGGAGACATGATAGATGGTGGGTTTTCTGGTTCATGGTTTATTTAAGCCTTGTACCTTAGCTAAAAGGAATATTCACTACTGATTGGCTGGAGGCTATCAATTATCCATGTCTCTTTTATTTCTGTATAACCGAACACCCTGTGAACAATTGTGCTCTTGCACTAAAATGTAATGTTCCAGAAAGCGCACATTGCTTTGTTTCAGCCACGCAGAGACACAGCCAGCTGGTTTTCAAAGAAACCTTCAGCATGGCCCAGAATCGCTGTTAATGAAGGAAGAAGACCCTTAAACCACTGTTTACACTGTACCCATAATCTCTTTAGAATCAGAAATAATATCACCTGCTCAAAACATCTGTTTGGATTTATTATGGTCATATCAGAGCCTGCAGGGGAAAAAAAAAAAGATCTACCCTAGAACAAAAGGAGAGATGATTGAGCTGTGTTATGGACTCAGCTGTGGCTTTTTATCCAGTTTGAGGATACTATATGAATCTCTATAAAATAATTTGGTAGCTCCCTCGCTGGCTGACAGGCATCAGGTGCAAGTTGGCAGCTACTGTGTGGGAACCAATTTTTACAGGCTCAAGTAAAGAAGCTTGGTATTAAATGAAAATTCAAATTATTCACTCAAATAGAAACCAGAGCAAATCAGTCTGCATATTTCTAGTTTTCCATTTGATCCCAGCCGGAAACCCTCTCCCAACTGTCGTTGAGGCCGGATTAATAAGAACTGAGCATTTTGTTGCATTTTTGTCTCCGAAAGCAACATTACAGGTCATCAAATGCCGCCCTGAGCTGAAACAAATGGGTCCGAAACAAAGTGTGCAAAGTGATGTGGAGTGACAGAAACTCCTGCTCCACACATTCACCTCTTCTTCATCAGTTGTCATGTGCACCTTGTCTCCGGAGCAGGATGTGATCTGGCAGAGTTCTTCCTGAGAAATGCTGTCATGTGGATACATTTTGCACCAGCATTGTTCTACGTGACAATGGACAGGCCGTGCCGCTCTCGCGTGTTTCTTGAAGGCTCCCGGGTCTCTTTCCTGTGCCTGTGAGACCGTTATTAGGGCCTATCTCTGAAAGTCACAAGTGCAAGCAGTGGACGCGGTTACCTCAAGTCAAAGTTTGCTGGTTCGCAGTCTCGCAGGGTTTGGCGTCCTTTCCCTACCGAAGCGGGGATTCACGTCTCAGTCTGCACTTCATTTGCTAATTTTATGTCTTAATTGTATGTTTATTTATGCCATTCTTATTTTCACTGATTATAGCTGCTTTTGTTTGATTGCTTAAACTGCTTCGGCAAGTAGTCAGCACTGAGGTCACGCTGAAGCTGTTCCTACAGACTGTTACTGCAAAGTGGTGGCATAAAGATAAAATCTGACAACAATCAGCTTGCCTAAGAACACATGACTAGCAATATCTTAGATCACAGCTCTAGTGGAAAGGTGCAGTCACCTCTTGGTTTCCTTTTGTGTCATCTTTGCAATGTGCTGATTACATTTGTGTTTAGCGCAACATTTTAAAGGTGTTGTAATGTTGCTGTCGTATTATTCTTTCTCGTTTTCTTTACTTTCTGTTTTTTTATAGACCATATTTAGAGAGTGGGCAGACTTCATGATGCGTTTTATTTAGAAATACTGATTTTGAACAAGTAGGATCTTGCTCTGACCGGCTGATTCCTAGACAGTGAAACAAATGGAGAAGTAACGAGAACTGAAAAGACGGATGTGAGGAAATCTTGAAAATAAGCAGAGTCTTTGGGCGGTGAGAATACAGTGGCGGTCTGGTGATGGCTACAGTTTGCCGTCTTTGAAAAACTAACATGACATGTTAAACAAAAGTTTTATTTGCTGTTCTGTGTGATTTTCTTTAGGAAGCGACAGAACATGAAGGGCACGATGATGGTTCAATTAGTACAAAACGAATCTGAAAAAGAGAAAGATGCAGATTACTCGCCACACGTTGTATCATACCACATGTGGTCCTGTGCTGATCAGCAGTCTTACTTCCCACATCTTTTACTTGCACGCTCTTTTGAAACCACCTCTCGCCATAAGTGTGCACTTTCACTTCTCGCTTCAGACACCCGCCAGATTTCACTTGCCACATCCCTCATCTAAGTGGATTAGGCCATCGGTTACAGATTTTAAATGACTCTGAAGAAGTATTGCGCGAAAGGTGCAGTGGTTGTAGTGGCGTGCCGGGGTCCTGAAATTCCAGCAAGCGCACTGCCGTCACACGCAGGTGGTCCGTTCTGTAGCAAGGCATGGATATCATTCCTGCTAAAGCCGCGAGCGTTTTTTATTTCTGTGTTGAATTTGAGCAACCCGTGTGAGGTCAGAGTAGTTGTCACGCTTGTGGTGCAAAGGGTTATCTTTCCCATATTGCACTGGAGTGCAATCAAGAGCAGCTTGAACCCACTTTATTCCCTCATTGAGAGAGCTTTATTATTCCACTTGAACTGTGTGTTTTTTCTGCCTTGCCAGTGAGAGGATAATGATACTGGCCTCTCAAATGGAGTGCTAACTGGTACTTCACTTTTCACATGTTAATCCCACTCAGCTTAGTCTCTGTCTGCCTCTCATGGTGCTTCTGTTACATTTACTGTAGCTCTTTGTATATTCCTGACTTTTGCTTTATTACATCCACTCTCGCTGCCTTTAGCACCTTGTTTGTTTCTAAGACGCATCCAAATGGAAGCCTCAACTTTAAAAGCATCCTAATAACAGTAGAACTCGAGTGCTTCGCTTGTGCAGCACATCCTTAAACGGCGTGTTTTGAGGTATACATTCACTGCATAAAAGCAGCTTGCTGCCTTATCTTTTTCATCACTGCTCTCTGTAATGCAAACAGCAAAGCGTCACTCTGTTTTGTCTCCTCATGGTGTTGGAGAGAGTTTGCTGCGCGCTCGTGGTGCGAGCTGTTGTGGCTGCATCTATATTTAGACATCTTTCTTCCTACGCATTTTCAGGGTTGGTTGTTAAATAAGAAAATCAAATGACGCGCAAAGAGCCTGCTCGAGAAGGGAGAGCAGGGAGGAAAGGGGAGGGGAGAATCAAAGCCAATCCGCTGTACTGCTTCTCATGACATGACAACTGCTCTGTGTGTGTGTGTGTGTGTGTGTGTGTGTGTGTGTGTGTGTGTGTGTGTGTGTGTGTGTGTGTGTGTGTGTGTCAGGGGGGCCTAGAGGTAGACGGCGGAGAATGCTGTTCATATGAGGGTATAGAGGAGGAAATACAGCTCCAGTGACTGCATCAGTGCTGACCATTTATCTTTACTTTTTTTTTCTTTTTTATAGTATTGGAAAAGTCACCAATAAGATAGGAGTGCATGGTGTTTAAATCAGAGCGGTTGAACAGTGTAGGCAGATGTTGATCTATTCTTAAACTGACTGAGGGTGAGTTGTGTTGCATCCTGTAATTTTGAGGCCTGATGTGCCTTTTTTTTCTCCTCCTTTCTCTATCTCCAAATCACACCTGCTTATAAATCTAAAAATATATCTTTTTTTATTTTTAAACGCGCACAAAGCAAAACATTATCGCCTTACAGCAGCTTGTAAATCTTACATTTTAATTGGCCCAAATGGTCACGTGTTCTCCTGTTAGACATGTCTGTTAGTCTGTCTGTTGAGGCTTGGACGGACACAGACCACTCCCACTCAGCATCAACTTGCATGGGTGCTAACAATGATGGAGGAGGGGCAATACATAGGCCATTGTCTTGGTCTGTCAGCTGTGTATCCCCAACAGACCTGGCCCCTGCATGAATATGTCAGCCATTGTCTTTTTTTCCTTTAACAGAACATCTCAGAATATGTGTAATATTGTGAAACATGTCTTTGTTATTAATATTAAATTTGGGCCGTGGTGCAGCCCTTCAGTTCACCCTCTGTTTGCAGCAAGGTGTTTGAGCACCCCTCCCATTAAGTACACACCATTTTTAAGCCATCTTTCTTCTGATTGGCTGCCGCTTGCAAACAAAATATTTGAGCAGCAGTTGCGTGCAGGGCTTCTATGCTGAGTTGGGTAGCTGAGATGAGCACATTATGGATGTCTCTGCTCACTGATATGGGAGCGAGGAGTAGCAAACTGATGTAAACAGAGCGTTGCCTGTACTGAACTTATTATGTCAAACTTTCGCCATGTTTGATAAGAGCATCATCAGAAGTACATATAAAACAATCTTCAATGCCACTGTGCTGTTGTAATTTTTCATGTTGACAGAAGACAGAAGAGCCTGTGGGGTACGACTGCAAAATAATAAAAGGATGCCAAATTAGATTTTTCTATTTTGGCCAACAATATAGTCTACAAACATACCTTCTTCAAGATTTGACTTTCAGTGCTCTCTGTTTGATCCCCCAAAACTTAGATCAGTATCTCATGTTTTTTTTCCCCCCTGGACGAGAGGGGCCATATGGCTAATGGTGTATGACATAAGGAGTGTTATTATTCAGTGAGCCTGTTCTGACAACAAGAAGTGAGTGTAGATTTCAGGCTGGGAGAGCTGACCTTCCTCTCCGAATAACATTTCCGGGGATAGAGCATTGTTGCTCAGTTCTATGATAGGGCCGAGCTTATAGCCTTGGCAGGTGCGCCAAAGTGACTGTGTCAGCAAGAGCCTTGAGAAAACAATTGAAGTGGCGGGATCTGCTCCTCGAGTGTGCTGTGTCAGGCTGGCCTGTGCTCGGACTCCTCTCCCTGCTGTGGTGCCTGAGAAACCGCTTGTCACTCATCCCCTCGCAGCATTAGGCCGTTGCCATGGTGTTGTTTAGCTCCGCTGACAGGTGGGCTCTGACGCCATACACCCCCCCCCTTCCAGGCCACACGTCAAAGACTGCTTTCTCCCCTCTGCACCAAAAATAATATGCACGTGGCCTGCCATTATTTTGCTGCTGTGCCTGCCTGTGCTCCTTATATGCACAGTACTGATATCAGTGAGGGATTTTGTGTGCTTCTATCCACCTATTTACCTCTCTTGTTTAGATGATAATGGGTAAAGAGGCTGCTCTGTGTGGGAGTAAAGATACAAAAAAAAATTGTTGGTTGTGTTTTGTTCCTAGACATTCTATATATATGTTTGTATGTTGATGCATATGATGTCTGAGCTCCGTGTTTCACATGTTTGGGGAAAATCCCACTGAAATGTTGCTGACGACTCAGAAGAGGGGTTGCTAGGTAACCTGACGTCACAGCACTGCACTGGTGTATAGGGAGGTAAAGCAGGAGGCTAGGTCGTTAGCCACACTGAGTAAATGCCTCTTACTGTTGCCCGTGCTAGGCCCGAGCTCAACAAAAAGACTACAGGCTAAGGTTGTGTTATTATGAGTTTGTAATGGGTTCAGTTTATCACAGTTTCACTTTGTGTAGTCTTGCTTCTGTCTTCCGTCTACTTTGTATACGTGCATGCTTGCATGCCAGTACATTTGCATATGTGTCCATATGTAAAAAGGCTTCCAGCAAAATCGGTTCCTGTCTTTTCCTTCCTCCCAGAGGAGGGACTGCTCCTACTAACTGGCCTCTAAGGCCAACTGCTGGCAGCTGAATGCATGTCCAAATCACAAATGCTGCTCTTTTTTTCCTGTTTTAGTAAAGGTTGCCTGCAGGCTTTTGGCATGCAAGGCCTAAAAGTTTGCATTTAGGCCCATTTCATTTGGATAAATCAGCTTTTATGACAAGGCCCTTTCATGTGGGCTGGTAATATTTTTTTTCATTGGATTACATTCAGTTTTATTATTTTCTAATGCTCTCGGTGCAGCTGACGATTGATGACTGCTTGCGGAGCTGAAAAGCTCCAGTCAGGGTCAGCACGTTGAGAATTTAACTTGTTTCTATCGTCTTTCATCTCTCTGGCCTCCGTTGGAGAGGCTTTTGTCGGCTGCTGTGAAGAAGCCTTTTTACATCCCAAGGCCACACTTTCCGAGAGCAGCGTGGCTGTATGAGTTTCTGCCTGGTTGGTGAGTGGAGAAAGTTGAATGAGCAGAGAAAGACACGCGCTCGTCTCTGTTGCCCAGGCATTCGAGAGGTGCGTGGTGGGTCGAGAGCTAGCTGGTGCTTTTCAGCTCATCTCAAGGTGCTGCCTGCTGTAATGGATTCTTACAGATAGACTGTGAGATAAGGACACTCTATACAGTCACGCTGAGCTGCACAATGCAGCCTGCTGCAAACAAATACCGCGGTGTTCATTGTTATACTTACTCACAGGACCACTGCACTCGACGTGGGTTCTGGAAGGTATCGGAGTAAAGTGTTCCAGCTTTATATTTTATTAGTACAGACTTGATGCGTTGAGCCAGAGTCCGGTGGAATCATTTGCATAGATGAGCTGAGTGTTTTGGTTTTACAAACACAAGGTAAAGCAGGGTTCAGGACGTTAACTGATGTCTGATGTCATGAGACGCTACTACACAGGCTGCACCAAGCAGAAAGTGTCTGAGCTGCTCTTCTGAACAAACTACGATATATTGGTGCATACTGGACAAGATATACTCCAATGCCAAGATCTCCATGACAGGATCAGATAGGCCAGCAGATCTATCAGTTAGCCACAGAGTGCCATCACATTGTGGACACATAAACGACGAGTTGAAACTGGAAAGAAGAGGATGGCCTCTTATCTATGTCACAACCTGTTTTTTAGTCTCAGAGTTGGTGGGTAAAAAAATGATATAGTAGCTCACTGAAAATAAAGTCTGAAAGAAAGTGACCGCACTTTCTGTCCATCGCGCTGAGCTTTGATGCTTCTCTGCTGCTTCCCTCCTGCAGCCTCACTCATTTGCTCTGCCAGCACTGCTGATGCTCTCATTAGATGACCAGGTCATTGTTCCTCTGGATAATAATAGCAGCTTATATCTAATTAGCTCGTCTCTTTGGGGGCATAGGGGAACAAACACTGTAGTTGTCGCTGCAGGTACACTGACCTCAGAGGGAGGGGAAAAAAAACAGCACGTGAGGGTGTGGAGAAATTCATGTGTCTGTCTTTATTGTAGCGGAGGATCATCTATTGATGGGAAAACAGTCGTGACATCAGGTCAGCGTGTCGCGTCCCTCATGTTAAAACAGCAGCAGACCCATAAAGATATAACTTTCAAAACCTGCCAACACAGGTGTGACAGATCCTCTACACAGTGAATCGCTGCTCCTCCTGATGTAGCTCA
Source organism: Cichlasoma orientale (assembly GCA_034780415.1). Taxonomy (NCBI): domain Eukaryota; kingdom Metazoa; phylum Chordata; class Actinopteri; order Cichliformes; family Cichlidae; genus Cichlasoma; species Cichlasoma orientale. Next base: position 209,725 of record JAVDPK010001732.1, on the reverse strand, counting down.
TAGCAGACTGTGAGTCTCCCTGCTAACCTGCCCCTCCCATCTCTGCTATGTTCTCTGTTGCTCCCTGCAGGTGAAGCTGATGAAATACATCTGTAAACAGCTCCAGTGCAGGCAGAAAGTGCCAGAGACAGAGAGGCCCGAGGCCCTAGACGGCTACCCACACTTGCGAGACTGGTTACGCACCATCAACCTGCGACCAGAGCTCATCGAGGTAGGTCATCGTGCGGATGCTGCCGGAGTGGCTGGGTCTGCCTCTCATTTATGACAGTCTGTGTATCAAAGACCGTATATGACGATCTTTATAATACAAGTCTGTGATGTGTGCTCGGTCAACATTCACGTGTGCATGAGGAATTTAACCAGTGGGCATCAAAATGCCTTTCTAAAAGAGAAGCTCCTTCATCATCAAGGTTGTGATATTTAACTTTTAATTTTAGAAAGCTTCTTTTACAATTATGTTACTGAAACACGCCTCACAAAACCTAATAAAGCAAGAGATCTGACTGACTCTGTAAGATGTGCCGGTCTGTGCTTGGAGAAAGCATCTCCAATGCTTCGAACTCTCGTTCTCAGCCTTCTGCTATTTATAACCGCATGCCATGTTTGTAAGAGGGAGGAGAGGGCCTTTTTTATACAAGTGTACAAAGTGTGCTTATCTTTATTGTAGCTTTTTTTTAATTTTTTTATTGGACTGTAGTTGTTGATGGCTGTGTGTACATTAAAAAACCATCTTGGCATGTGGCAGAACCAGTCTAGGAAAACGATGACCAAGAATATTGCGGCTCTAGATCTCCCAGCGGGTGCCGTTAAGATCTGACCTTCGCTGCGAGAACCACGAGTTCAGCGAAATGTTTAATATGTGTTGTTCAGCACCGCTTGAGTGTCCCGCTCGCGAACTGTGACTCCAACCTGCTAATCTGCACGCTGACACTGACCTTTGACCTCCTCGTGCAGCAGTGGGGGTCTGAGCGGAGAGATTTCCTGCAGAAAGCCTCCCTTATTAATGCGATTTCAGGGCTCGCTATTTGCTGTCATTTGTGATCACGGTGAAACTAGACCCAGCTGGTTAAGTTATTATTTTTGTTGCGGTGTTGTTTAAACTCCACTGTTGGCATTAAAAGATGCTGTTTAGTCACTGTCGGCTTTTTTTAACACTTGAATTTATTTGATTATTTTTTTGGTTGTTGTTGTTGTTGTCGTGTTGTCATGATTTTTTCTCCCTTCTCTGGCTGCCCGTCCCGTCCTACTGCAAAACTGTTTTAATCCCCGTTGGCCACTGTGTGTTTTTCTTGTTCCAGTCCATTTGTCTGTGTTTTGCGACCTGACTGTAACCTGCTTATTTTTAAACTCTTCTGGTCTTGTTATTCTTTAATATGTCCCAGGCTTGTCTGTGCTTTGTGTTACGGCCTTGTTCCACATCTGATTATTTGTGTTCTGTTCACAGTTTAGTCATATCTGTCCCGCTCAGTGCTCTGTTTGCCGTTCGCTTTAAAACCTCGCTTCCCTTCAAAGAATTTGGCTTTATGCTAGAGACGATGAGGTTTTGCGATAGAAGAGTAAGGGCTCATTTGTATGTCTTGTATACCAGCAGGGACATCCCAAAAGATGAAGAGCTGTAGCGGCATGCTGATGACCTATTTAGACCAAATATTATTAGATTGATATGTCTACAGTGCATCTCTGCACTTTGTACTATGATGGCTAGATTATGTGATGGGCGATCCAAAAACATTAGAATGATTGTAGATGGTTTATTTTTAAAACTTTTTTTTTCTCTAGTTTTATTCTTAGCTGAATTATGACTAAATACAGAGAATTCCTGCAGAGGATTGTAACCTGTACGGGGCCCACATGAATTAAAACAGACTTGACTTGGTGCCGTATAAACGAGGCCCCGGTGAAACAGTCACACATGCAAGCTATGCTATTCATGATGCTATATTATGTTATGGGCGAGGAAATAGGATGCAAGTGGAGGACCCGCAGCCACAAACATTACATCACTCACCCTTACATGTGTGTGTTTTAGTGTCTGTGTGTGTGTGTTATATTTTAGTTATAGTGTACACACAAGTGTGGGAGTTTGCCCTAGTTTTGCGCTCAGTGTTTGCCCTCTCAGAGCAAGGCTTTAACCTGACTGATAAGTGATTGCGTACTTCCCCAGTCAAAAGAAACATCCTAAACTCACTGGACTTGGTCCCGTTTCCTCCTGTGATCCATCAATTGTTGATTGTGCTTTTATTTTATTTACTGCTTCAGTAACTCAGGTTTATACGTCTCCGTTCTTGCGGCCTCGGTTTCTGTTGAGGCACCTAAAAGGCTGGAAGTCAAGTTCACTGTGGAACGGAGGAATGTGAAAGGAAAACCTGCAGTCCTAAATGCTTCAATAAGTGGGAGTTTGTAGTACGCTAGAGGTCAAAAGTTTCAGAACGCCCCTGTTTGTTTTCTTTCTTCAGCCTGTGTTCAAATTTAAACGGGCCGAGTTCAGTGAGCAGCCCTGGTGATGCAGCAAACTGCTAGACGCTCAGATAAAATAAATACATAAAAAAAAAAATTAACTTTAGGTCGATTAATGGATCAATCCAGCAGATGGGGGTTGAGTATCAACCAAAGTATTGAAACACTCTGTGCGACTACACCCTCTGATGCCTTATTATTGCGTTTTACTGTGCACTGAAATAATAAATTAAAAAAAAAAAAGGGAAGTAACAGAGGAAGACAGACTGGTTGGTCACCAAAACATTAGAAAACAACGAGACAGTGGGCTACAAATGAAACCTACACAGAGATGAGTCTGCACCAGATGGAGCTGGTTTGGATGGAGTGGGCAGAAGTGGGAAGGCAAAGCAGTCTAGATGTATAACAGAATATTTGTTGGCATGAATTGGTTCATAATTAATTAATCTTTATTTATTATTTTGTTACCATTAACCAAAAAAGTGAAATTAAAATGAATGTTTAGTAATTGGTTAATAAAAGGTGTATGAAGTTTTCACAGTGTTGTGTGTGTTTTCTGCATCTTGTTGCATGTCTGTTTACGTCCTGTTTTACTGCTGTCAAAGTTACCTGCACTGCATATTTGGGGGGAAAAAATGGAAAATATTGGACTATTTATTAAACCCCAGTTCTCGCCTGCACCTGGTCTCGAGCTTGTGTTGGATGCGACTAATCTGAAAAATGAGATAAGCACACAGAGTAGTGTTTGGAATACCCCAAACAAACAGGATTAACAGTGATTTCCAGGAAGAGTCCGAGTCCGAGGTTTAATAACCTGCTGAGCACTGTAACATTCTGCCCTTTTACTGCTCACCTTTCTGTAAACCACAGTGTTGAGACCAAAACATGTTTTTATGAAGATCGTGTTACGAGGCTTGTCACTAACATGTTTGTCTTTGTGCTGTTATATATATCGGAGTTCCTGTCATTAGTTTCTCTTTGTTCTGCTCCTCTGCAGGCAGTAGAGACGAAGCTGTCACTGGATACCTTGCTGCAGATGACAGGCGCTCAGGTGAGGGATACAATGCGAAGACTAGGGTCCAGTTCAGAAGAATGTGCCAGACTCAGGGCTGCCCTCTCCTGTCTAAAGAGTGCCACTGAATCAGGTATGTGTTCACACTGTGGGAGCCAGATGCTTCAGAGTGTAATCCCCATGGGTTTTCTACTAGTCTTATTTTATTTTATTTTATTTTATTTTATTGTCTGATTCATGTCTCTTACAGGGGGCGAACTGAGAGATGACAGCAGTCTCTGGCTGTCTGAGCCCACCAGAAGGGACAGCGGCTCTCTGCTGACAGCAGACCAGCTAACCAACCTGGGGACTCCACTTCGCCCTCACAGTCCTTCGCCTCTAGCCCGCCCATCCGCCATCCAGTCCACCCCATCTACTCCCTGTGCTACCTTCCCCCACCCTCGCTCGGGCTCAATGTCAGCGGCGCCCACGCCGGAGGCACACAGTGACAGCCCCCTCACAGATCCATTCCCCATGTCCTTCGCTCGCGCAGCCCGGCTCCACGGGCATGCCTCCACCCCGCCCATAACGCCTCCATCAAAGAGGCGTCACCGGCTGAAGCCTCCCTGCACCCCTCCTCCGCCATCCCGCAAGGTGCTGCACCTGCTTCCCAACATCACTCTGACACGCAGCAAAAGCCACGAGTCTCAGCTGGGCAACCGCATCGAGGACCCTCCCACCAACAAGTAGGTGCTAAGCTGTTAATGGCTGGTTTTAATGAACTGTTAAAGAATTCACCTTTTTTTCAGCTTTTCATAAGTAGGTCAGACTGGAACTAAGTGGGGAATCCTCAGATGGCATTGTAATTGTGACAGATTGCCTCTGTTGTGGGGAGTGTGGGGAGAAATGCCCCCAAGCAAGGAGGGCTGCAGTATTTTTTATTTCACTGGAACTTGATTCTTAGCCTGAGTCTGAGTCTCTGCAGGAAACCTTTCGTTTTGAATCTGCTGCTTTATCAAAAGGATTTTTAGGACTTGATAAAATAGCCCAGTCCTGCCCGATGTCCCGCTCTTAATTCAATCCTGCACTCTGTCGGGACAGAAGCAGTTTTCCTTGGATATGCCCTCATTCGCTCTCTCTCCCTCTCCCTCTTCCTCTTTCACATCCGTTCACATCCTGCCTGTTGCTCCTTTGCTCTCGCTGTATGAGTGGAGCTAATCCCCGCACAGATTCCCAGAGATTATGAGTCATGTCAAAACAGGAAGTATTTCCTAGGTCTAATGCTCAGAGGTGGCAAGAAACACAGTCTCTCTCCCTCTTTCTCTCGCTATCATTTTTTTTTTTTTAGCTCTCTTTAAACTAACAATGTTTATCCGTAATATCTGTTTATGGAAAACTTCATTAAAAAAAAAAAAAAACTGGCAACAGCACAAGTAAATATGGTTGACATAGATCCAATGCATCTAATGCTCACCATATGATTTTGCTGGTTTGGTGCTGTACCGTATATTCCCAAAGCAGTATGTGAACAGCTCGCAGGTCTGATTGAACAGAACTCAAGCTAAAAATAGACTAATAGTCTTTTTGCAACTTTTTACAACCCTGATTGCTCACGTGTTTGTGTGCATGTGCGTGTAAACCGCAGCTCTGGCACTGCTTTGTGCTTCAGTCCTTGTGACTGCACTCTGGGTGTTAAGGATGTCACCCTGGCCATCGTGTGCCAATACAATTAAGGTTCTCCAACGTGCCTGTCTCAAGCCCTTACATAATCTGCCCTGTGCTGTATCGTAAGCAAGCAGTTCAGTATGCTGGACCTGCTCATGCACCTTTTTGCCGTCTCTTTCCAGGTGTGTTAAAAAGAACAAGCTGTTTCTGAACATGCAAGTTAACGGTAACGGATGTGAGGACTCGCCTTCTCGCTACCCCGCCGTGTCTGCGCGGACGCCCGGAATCACCCCAGCTGCCACCACAGCACCTTACACCCTTCCTGGAACTCCCACTCTGCTGGAGGAGCACAGCACAATTAAGAGTGAGTCGTTTGCATGGCTTAAATGTAAGCAAAAGTTAACATCACCTCAGCTAACCATCCTTTTAATCGCTCCTTCTTCTTTCCATCGTTCTGTCTCTTTCTAGATAATGTAGCAGTGCATCGCAGCTCCCCACAAGCAGGAAGGAGGGACATAGGGCTTGCAGTCACGCACAGGTAGACCTTTAAATGCATAGTAAAGCTAGATTTGTTTTTAATACAGTAATAAGTGAACTTATTAAAAACTTTACAGGCATCTAATACAGTGGGTCTTTAAGAAGGTTTTTTGTTTGTGAAGGTTTTCCACCAAGTCCTGGCTGTCCCAGACATGTCAAGTGTGCCAGAAGAACATGATGTTTGGAGTTAAGTGCAAACACTGTCGGTGAGTTAATTGCTTCCTATTTAAATGGCGCTTCTTTCAAGCATTTTTATCATCCATTAGAAATGTAACGCACAAAAAGGTCTGTTAGAAGGCGCATGCGGTTTAGGAGGGTGGGAATCTGATGCCTTGGCTAAATCTTGACCTGGGCATGAGGAGTGTCGACGCTAATTGCGAATTACCACTAAGGCTCTCGTATGCTGCCTTCTTTTTATGCAGATTAAAGTGCCACAACAAATGCACAAAGGAGGCTCCATCCTGCAGAATCTCCTTTCTGCCAAGTGAGTTTTCCTTCGTCCTCCCTGTGCAGTCGACGGGCTGAACCTGTTTTGCATTCGTGCATGTTGTGACGTGATTGTTTTCTCCTGTAGTCGCCAAAATTCGGAGGACCGAGTCAGTTCCTTCTGATATAAACAACCCTGTGGACCGGCCACCGGAGGCACCGCAGTTTGGCACACTACCAAAGGCCATTACAAAAAAGGTAAAGAAAAAGTTGTACGTCATATAGAACTGCGATGTGTGTAGTCCTTTTTAACTACATTGACTCATTGTGCAAATCCATAAAGCGCCATATGAATTTTCTCCATCACATTGTAAAGATTATGTCTCTGAAATAACACCTATTATAGTCTAAACTGACAGCAAAGCAGAGCGTAGAGATTGCTGAAGGAGTTTTAAAAGCAATGTAACGTGGCTGTTAAATAGCAATCACGCTTAGTGTCGTATCCATCCATCCCGGTCCCGGCAGGATCATCCACCAGTGCTGAACCAGCTGGACTCCAGCAGCAATCCGTCCTCCACCACTTCATCCACACCTTCCTCCCCAGCGCCATTCCAGCAGAGCAACCCCCCCAGTGCCACTCCACCACCCAACCCTTCGCCCAAAGGTCATCGAGACAGCCGCTTTAATTTCCCAGGTAAGGCTGTGTGCAGGAGGACAAACGCAGATGGACAGATGTGCATAAACACAGACACATGCAGTGTAGATACTGAAATGTGCACGCTGGCATTGTTCTGATTTCTCCTCGTTGTACAGATTTAACCAGTCTTTTCCAGTTCAACAGTGTGGCGCTCACACAGCTACTTACCCTTTTTTCCATACATGATATTAACACAAAAATGAGCTCTCTCAATTCAAAGCTTCTCTAACCAAAACTCTGTGTCCCTGCCTTGCTTATTACTCTTTCCCTTCTCTTTTTGTTTGCAAAAGCTGCCTGTTACTTTCAGCATAGACAGCAATTTATCTTCCCGGGTGAGTTGATGGTCCCAAATTGTCGTACTGCATTGTTGCGATCCCTTCATCCCTCCCTCCACACCTTAGATTGTTTACAGTCTTCTCTGTCTCCTGCATGTTTGCATTTGAGGGTTGTAGTAGTTGGTTTAGCTAGATTACACCGAATGGCAGCATTCTGATGCCATCTGCTGGAGGTAGTGGGAAACTGCATGCGCATTCATGTTCATGTGTGGCGCTGCTGCTGTGACTTTTCCTGCCCTCATTCATCCCTAACCGGTGTAATTTCCCCCTGCAGATGTTTCCAGTACTGCAAACTTGCACTCAGATGTTCTCCAGGACACAGTGTAAGACTTTTGTTTCAAATTTCGAGTCAGGTTTTCGTGACCACGCAGTAGTTTCAGTTATATGACCCTAAATGTAAATAAAAACAGAATGTGATGATCTGCAAATTATTTAAACAGAAAAAATGGATGGATGGAAGTATTTGTCACTTTTTCGGACACAGGCTTGTTTTTTTCTTCTTCTTGCTTTTAACCCCTCTGATATCAGTGTTCTGTATCACAGCAGTGAGATCGAGCAATCATCGGATGACGTACATTCTCAGCTGGTAGAAGATGATGATGAAGAGGTAATGCTGGACATGCAGTCTAAAAAATATTCTTTTGTTCCAGTGTTTGCTGACTCTTCACTGACTAGTCTGTACAGTGAGGGTTTTTTTAGTGTTACATCTTCTTATCTCATATTGTGTTCAGTTTTTAGACAACGCTACTTTCATCTCTAAAAAGTTGCACATATCTCATGTTAACTTAGTTCAGATGATTGAAGACTGAGATTTCATCAGAAGGTTTCTGAATTTGTATTTGGTCGATTATTACAGGAAGGGGACGAGGAAGTGGAGGTTGAAGATGAAGATCCCGAAGGGGAGGAGGAAGATGACGAGGAAGACGACGAGGACAATGTGGACGGAGGGGAAGACGAAGACGACAGAGGAGAGATCAGGATGAACATGGGCTCTGACGGCGAGTGCGACGAGCTGGACGATCTGCCCAACTCTCGGGGAAACCAGTGGAAGGGCCCCATCTCCCGCAAGGCCAGTCAGACTAGCGTTTACCTGCAAGAGTGGGACATCCCCTTTGAGCAGCTGGACCTTGGAGAGCTCATAGGAAAGGTGAGGAATCGGAACAACAAGTTCACAGTGTATGCAGCATGCTCTGGGGAGCGGGGAAACCCCCCAGATGTGATGAGTTGGCTTTTTGTTTACCCAGGGCCGCTGGGGAAAAGTGCACAAGGGTCGGTGGCACGGTGAGGTAGCAATCCGGCTTCTTGAGATTGACGGGAACAATCAGGACCACCTGAAGCTCTTTAAAAAGGAGGTGATGAACTACAGGCAGACCAGGCACGAGAATGTGGTTCTCTTCATGGGGGCCTGCATGGTTCCACCACACCTCGCAATCATCACCAGGTGAGAGCAGAAATACCAGACTTGCCTCAAAAAATGATTTTAAACCGGACGCACTTTAATAAAGTGATTTTCTTTCGCTCCCGCAGTTTTTGCAAAGGGAGGACACTCTATTCAGTTGTTCGAGACACTAAAAACACTCTGGATATAAATAAGACGAGACAAATCGCTCAGGAGATTGTAAAGGTATGTGGGGGGTGTATCCATTAATTTGTTAAAGACGTGACTACAGTTTAAGTTTATCATTTGCTTTATCTCAACACTGTTTGCCTTCTGATACAGGGAATGGGCTACCTGCATGCCAAAGGCATTGTTCACAAAGACTTGAAGTCAAAGAACGTTTTTCACGACACCAACAAGGTCGTGATCGCAGACTTTGGCCTGTTTGGGATCTCTGGAGTTGTTCAGGAGGGAAGGTGAGAGCGTTTTTGTACTTTTTAACACATCTTTTCCCGCTCCGCGTAACGTGTTCCTGAAAACTGTTTTGTTTGTTTTCCAGGCGTGAGAATAAACTCAAACTTCCTCATGGCTGGATTTGCTATCTTGCGCCAGAGATTGTGCGTAGGATGAGCCCAGGTAACAATGAAGACCGCCTTCCTTTTTCCAATTCTGCAGATGTGTATGCTTTTGGGTAAGTTCTTCATACACACCTGGCTGAGTTTGTGGTCTGGAGACCTACTGTTGTGTTACACCTTTTACTGACTGAGAAGAATCCTGACTAAAAACAATTATGCTTTTCCTCTTCCCCATTTCAAGCACAATTTGGTATGAGCTTCAAGCTAGGGACTGGCCAATCAGCAACCAGCCTGTGGAAGCTACCATCTGGCAGGTGGGGAGCGGAGAGGGCATAAAGAAGGTCTTGGCAGAGATCAGCCTGGGAAAGGAGGTCACTGTGAGTTGGACCAGAAGCGTGTCAGTCATTAAGAAATGTAGATGTTTGTTCTGCTTGTGTAAGAGTGGAAAATACCCATGCCCTAGTGATGCAGCGATATCAAGTTGTTGCAGCAGTTTTCAGCTGATTAGAGTTCAGAGTCCAGTGAGTGCGTGGGTCAGCGCTTCACCAGTGTCACTGACCCAGAGGGGTTTCGTGTTTCAGGAGATCCTCTCTGCCTGCTGGGCGTACGACTTGAGAGAGCGGCCGACCTTCACGCAGCTGGCTGACATGCTGGAGAAGCTACCCAAACTCAATCGCAGACTGTCCCACCCCGGACATTTCTGGAAGTCTGCAGAGTAGGTATCCCAGAAATGAGGGATGATGTGAAGACACTGGAGCTGTGCACACAAAACACTTTTCTCATTTGTGTATAAAGAGTGTTGGGCTTAGAGTTGCGTTTATAGCTGACATTCATAAATGGATATTTGATATAAAATGCACTTCTCAGATGAAATGTGAATTTCTTGATTTTACAGACGTAAACGTGACTTGAATTTATTCACCTCACATCACTGCTGATTGAAACGAGGCCTTTTTGGCAAAAATAAGGCTGTCGTGTAGAAGTTTGTTACAGATTATAGCATGAGTATGAGCGGGTTACATGCAGAGATCAACTTCAAACTCAGCTGAATACGTGCAGAAGCTCAGAGTCACGTAGATTTTTGGATGGAAAACGCATAATCAAGTCAAATATTTGTCTTAATCCTGCTCGGTTCTTCATGCGACCGCATACCTCTCTTTTCCTGTCATCAGCATTAACGTCACTTTAGCCTCACTTCCCCACCAGTTTCCCACTTCTTCCTTTTATATAGTACTGTGTGTCTTGAGCCACTCCTCATTCCTTTATATTTTACTTCCAAGGAGCTATAATAGTTCTCCAGGCTTTCTGAAGGTCTTTCAAAGTTTTTCCTTTGGCTGCTTTTTCACTCATTTTCTCTCCAGTCCTTATACCTGACCGTTTTCAGAGGAAAGTAAAGAACCAGTTTTACATCGTTCCCATTTCTTTACTTGAATTTAGGAAAAATACCAATGATAACACAGTTTGACAGACATAAAATAGTATTTTTGCACAAACTAGGCTATTCACAAATAGCTATTAGCAGAAAACCTTGCATATCTCAGCATGGTGTGCATGTTCCCTTAAAAAAATTGAATAAACTGGATAGATAGAAGACGGATGGAATTGATGGAATTATTAAACGCGGAAAAGTATCATCAGATTTTGAACCACTGTGCAATACCATCTGCAAAGCGGCTGATTAGCAGTGGCTTTTATTTTTCAGCATGACAAAGATCCCAAACACACTGCCAGTGCAGTAAAAGCATACCTGGATAGAAGAAAAAAAATCCCCCAACACTATCATTCAACCTCCCCACAGCGCTGACCTCAGCATTATTGAAGCAGTGTGGAATCACATTGACAGAGAGCAGAACAAAAGGCAGAAACATCCAAAGAAGAGCTTTGAATGTCCTTCAAGAAGCCTGGAGAACTCTTCCTGAAGACTACTACAAGAAATGACGAGAGATCCGCCTCAGAGAGTTCAGGCTGCGCTGAAGAATAAAGGTGGTCACACCAAATATTGACTTCCAAGACTCATTTTTGCCTTTTATGCTGTATTTCCATGTAGATTTGCACGTTTCACTAAATCGCTGCACCCATTTTCCCAGCAAAATATAAAGAAATGAGATGCGGGTCAAGGCTTTTGCTCAGTACCGTATGGTTTACCTTTTCACACACCTCTACTGCATTTGCTTCGAGACTGCTCCCAGTACTCGCTGAGCTTCACCTTTGTTTCTTAAACGGCAGCTCTGCACAGCTGGTTTTCAAATGACTTCTAAATCACATTAAAGATGACTTAAATCTTTTAAATCCTAGTGAATGTCCTCTAACTAATCTGTGTGCAATACCTTGCTTTCTCCGATGTAAGCCTTTTCACTAACCATCTAATGTCTGTTTTCTTTTGCTTTTTTTTTTTTCTTTTTCTCTTGTCTAATCTAGGTTGTAGCCGTCACTCTGAAAACATAAGCAATGCAAAACAAAGCCTGGGTCTGCCTTGCATGCTCCTGAATCCTTAACTCTTACAGGATTGATCAAAGCATTGCCTCTGCCTGAAACAGGCGCCGCTTCCACTAATCCACAGTCTGATCTTCCGTGTTGTGTTTTTCTTGTTTTGGAAGAGAGGATCGTTGGACTGTGGTGTGGCAGGCAACCGTCGTCTCCCTCCACACCAAATCCCTTCATTTGTCTAAAAACTATTTGCCTTCCTTTTGGTCTTCTTCTATAATGTCAGTCGGGACTCTGAGGCTTCTGAGTAACTGGCTTGTGGCGTCTGTGCTGAGACTGACTGGTGTGCTGTGGTCTGTGCCTGCTGATGGCTGCCCTGTCCTCAGCCCTGCTCACACTTCTCTGTGCTGCTGTGATGTGGTTGTTCTTGCCAGGGGGGGTCCTGACCACATGGCTCTCTTTCTATCTGAAACAAACACACACTCACACACTGCTGGAGATAAAATGGACCTTACTACCAATCGGACCACTTCAGTTTATTATCTGTGTTTTTCCCCGGGGGGCGGGGGGGTTTACACAACTTTGACAGGCTGCTTGAGTGATGATATCTTAAACCACCTCCCTCTGTGCTCCTCCTCGTCAGTGTGTTTATTTTTTATTTATTTATTTTTTTAAGGACTGTGTGATGGCATGTGCTGAGAAGTCTAAATGCAATATGCACTTTGTCAACAAAATAAAAATCATCATGGTCTTTTTTTTGGGGGATTTTCTTTTTTTAAAGTTTGTTTTTGAGTAGTAATTTTTGCAGTTTTTTTTTCCTCCTATGGAAAGCCTTTGAGGCGTGGACAGTGTGATATGCTTAAGTGTAATTTGTCACTGGAGTGTAGTCTGGTAAATTCACTGTTTATTGGATGCATTTGAAAACGGGGCACTGATAAAGACTTATGTATGCTAAACAAGTTGAAGTGGGGAAAAAAGCAAAACCCTTCAATCTACACGGGAACAGAATACTACTGGCTATTTACGGTTACAGACTTTTTAATAACAATGTTCATCTGTTGAAGTGTGAAGTGCACCTTAAAAAAAGAATACGAGTTGCTTCGAGGAGTTGAGTGATCACATTTTCTGCGCAAAAAAACAAAAAACAAACAAAAAAAGAAGGGGGAAAAAAAAAGAGAGAAATCAGGAACCTGGCGCAAAAAGTGTCCTATACCTTCCTTAAACAGTACCTCTTGTGCGTGCTTGTGTATACCGTTTGTGATCGCTGGCTTCAGTTGGCGTGCTTGTGTTTGTGTTTCGTGTGGGTGCACGTGCGACTGAGTGAGCGTACTGTGTTGGAATACGTAGGGTTGATTTTTGTGAAAGACTGCGGTAAATGTTGTGTTGCAAATCCAATGGTATGTAATGTACTGTAAATACATTATTTAATGTACAGCAAATTAACAGGATTCTTCTAATATTTGTACAAACATTTTATATGTAAAATACATGACATTTTTGAATAGGTACTGCTATGGCTATTACAGATGTGTATATATATTTATATTTTTTTCATGTACAGAATGCTGTATAAAAGCTGTACAATTTTTTTTTTTTTGTTTTGTTCTTGTTTTTTTTTAGAATGGGCCAATCTGTGTTTTTTTTGTTTTTGTTTTTTTAATGTTATTGTAAAAATTCATATTTTTGTATTGCATGTGATTACCATTCTGTACACACAGTTTGTGTTTTCATCCATGGAAAAGAATAAAATGAGGCTTGTCATGTAAATAATGTGGAGCTGATAGTTATTTTACAGCTTAAAGACAGTAATAGTGTGATTTCACAGTAACTGGATACAATGTTACATTTTCTGCTACTGCAGTTCAAGTGTGCACTACCGGTATATAATATAAAAAACTATAATATATACGGTACCAGTCAAAAGTTTGGACACACTCACCCATTCATATGAATGGTGAGTGTGAGAGTGTATTGTGTGGTACTGTACACTCAACAAACACTTGCTAATACCGGGCTGGACCTCCTTTTAGCTTCAGAACTGCCTTAATTCTTCGTGGCATAGATTTAACAAGGTGCTGGAAACATTCCTCAAAGATTTTGGTCCATGCTGACATGGTGGCATCGCGCAATTCAATTTTTCAATTCAATGTTATTTATATAGCGCCAAATCACAGCAAACAGTCATCTCAATGAGCTTTATATTGTAAGGTAAAGACCCTACAGTCAAGCACTTGGTGACAGTGGGAAGGAAAAACTGCCTTTTAACAGGAAGAAACCTCCAGCAGGACCAGGCTCAGGGAGGGGAGGGGCAGCCATCTGCCGGGACCGGTTGGAGGTGAGGGGAGGGAGATGATTTGAGCTTTGCTTCATGGTGGTCATAAAGGGATGGACATGGTTAGCAACAATAATCAGGTAAGCTGGGGCGTTTAAATCATGCCCAAAGTGCATCATGAAAACATCCCCCGCATCATTACACCACTGCCAGCAGCATGATCTGCTGACAGAAGGTGGGATAGATCCACGCTTTCATGCCCTTTACCCCACGTTCTGACCCTTCCACCAGAATGTCACCTGTTCTGGTCTTCTGCTGCTGTCGCCCATCCGCTCTGATCTTCAATGTGTCACACTTTGAGAGACTCTCTTCTGCACACCTCGGTTGTAACGAGTTACTGTCACAAACCTTGAGTAACTGCTGCTTTACCTTGATTATGTTTCAACGAAGTTACGTTGATGAATTTTGAGGGGCAATGTTGAACTGTTTTCTTCCTAAACTGTTTTCTATTTTAATTATTTCCCCACGCAGTCTTTCGGGGAGTGTTCGAAAACCCCCGCATCTTTTCCTCCTGTGAGAAAGGCTTTCTTCCACCCAATCACGTGACTAATCCCTGTTCCAGCAGACATTTTTGTTAACATTACACAACTTTTCCAGTCTTTTGTTGTCCCTGCGCCAACTTTTTATTAAACATTTTGCTGCCACTGACCTCAAAATGAGCAAATATTTTTCATTCCTATATCTGATATGCATTTAGTGTGAGTTTTAAATGGTTTGTAAATCATTGTTATATTTTACACACCTTTTTAAAAAATGGAATATTGCCATAAAAGAAGCTATAAAAGGCAGAAAATATTAGTATACTGTATGGGTAAAGATAAGGTTTGAAGAAAAATTATATGTCAGAGCCGGTAAGGGTAAACTCGACTCACTGCGTGATATTTTATAATTCAGCAGGAAAATGTTCTTGAATGTACAAAGCAGCTGAAGAGCAGCCTCACGATGTTAAGAAGAGACTGAATATCCTTTACTGACTGTGTCAGATAAGTGATCTCAGTCCAATTGAGCTGCGTTGCACTCACTGAAGACTAAAGGCAGACAACCCATCACCAGATGCTGAGGTTGGCTAGGAGAGCATCAAGTAGGAGTCATAAAATCTATTTCCAAAAGAGAGAAAACAAGTCCAAGCCTATAATAAACTATAGACAAAGTGAACAAATGTGTAAATCATACTGTTAAATATCTTTTGTCAGTGTGGTATTTCCAAGGTAAAAAAAAAAGAAAAAGAAAGAAAAAGCCTTCAGGCTTATTATAGCTGAGCATTAAGCCTGGAGCAGCTGTATGGTGACCACAAGCCCATTTTTCCTCTAGGTGGCATAAAGACCCAAAAGAAAGTCAAAAGTGGTTACAGTCTTTCCATTCACGCTGAAACCACAGTGAGACACGGCTGCCTTTTCTTTTGGTTTAGCACATTTTACACTTACTTTTCTCAGCTGGAGTAACTTGATGACTGAGCAGCTAACACGTAAACCACGTGGGCTCGACAGCCCGGACCGGTGTTTGAATCTGGGCTCACTTTCTCACTTTCTTAAGCTTTGAACTAAATGATCACCTCAGAGACGGACTGATTAGAATTCGCCAAAGATGGTGCTCATTGCTACGTCACAAACCACAATTTTGGCTGTGAGTCAAAATGACTAAGATGACTAATATGACTAATAGTTATTTTTAAATCGTGGGCTGATGACATTTATATACACAAAGGGGCAAAGGTTTTTACATTTACAAGTTTTACATTTGGTCGGACAATGAAGTGGTGACAGCAATCGAAAGCCTCTGAGTGGCTGTGGTCGGGGTGTACAAATGAAAGGAAATCGCTCTAGTTTCCCGTTTTTGGTTGAGCAGGGTTTTTTTTTTCCAATTATGAGTCCTTTGAAAGTATATAAGACCTTGGAAGCTGTCACTAAAATGAGGATTATTGCTTTTGTTTGGTCCTTGAAGCCTTTTAGCTGAAGGAGGCTTCTGTATAGTGGCATCAATGGCAAAGAGGGGACCTTGTATATTCCACTGCAACTAAAAGCTCTTTGACTCCAACTGGTACTGGATCACATGATTTACTGAGGAAAACTGTTTCCATTGCTGAGAGAGACAGTCACAGAATGACAATTAGTCATTTGTTTGATTTCGTTACCAAATCAGGAAGCTGAAGATTTAACATTCACGACCGGTGGCTTCACAAATGACCTATTACACATGTTCAAATCTAAGCTAGAAGTGAGAGAAAAGCCTGCGCATGTACAGCCAGAATGTGGTTTTTTTTGTGTGTGTGTGTGTGTGTGAAAGAGAGGTGAAGGAGAAAGGAAGCGATGGGGAGAGAGCTTCCTCGAGGCCATTCTAACATTTGCTGAGTGCACCACTACAGCTGTCAACCATCAATTGATGACCTTGGGACTCTCCTTAATGAAGCTGTCCACCAACACAGCCGGCAAGCCAGCTATTTATAGAAGGGAAGGTACTGAAAGAGCACACGCGCAAAAAAAATATTAATAAATTAGCATCACACAGTCACAAGTAGACACAAACAGAAGCACAAAAACCCACGACAAATAATCTGTGATATTATTAATAAACGGGGACTTTCCGACGCTCAGAGGAAGGTGTGTGTGTGTGTGTGTGTGTGTGGTGAGTGAGATGAAGGCCATCCTCATTCCTTCTGTTCTCACTTCCTCTCACGCATATTTAACCTGCTGGCTGATTTCTTTTTCATCAGATTAGATCAGAATTGATCAGAATATGTGGCCACTGCCAACATGAGGACCAAGCAAGTAAAGGAATTTATATGGTAGATTAAAGCAGCACGCCCGCTTTACTGTACCTTTGCTTTTGCCCCTCTGTCACCTAAAGAAAACAGGTGTTTCTGTCACTTTTTTTTTATTGCTAGTTTTTACCGTCTGCTGTTTTCATGCTCACCATGATTAAATAGTCGGCAGCACAGCAGGTTAACTCCTCCATCATCTGCAGCAACTTACCAAATCAAGCATTTCCCTCTAAATCTGAAAGTTACAAGCGCAGGTGCAGACAAACTGCCTGAATGGCCGTAAGTCACACAGGAAACTCAGCGTACAGTAAAAGGGGGAAAATAAAAGAGGAAGTTTATAAAATAACTCAATTTTCATTGCAATTTTTTTTTAATATTTTTTTTTTGTTAGTGAACTGATGCGGAACGCAGCTTTCCATAAGCATTTTATCTGGCCTGTGATGCTTGTGCTGCGCTGCATGTGGTAACAAACTGTCAGAAAGGTCTCGTGCTTTATTTATGAAGTTTACCCAAGGCTATAATTAAAGTGCTCAGTGAGCAGCCTCAGCTTAGACAAGAAAAGGTAGATGACAATGAAGACCACAGATATAGGTGTGATTATTATCACATTATGTATTAAAAAAAAATCTGTGGCAAAGCCATGAACCATACACTCGTATGTCAGCGGCTTAAGAACAATAACATTTCTCACAATCTGTACAAATGTGTAAAAAAATAGTGCAATTTGCAGCTTGACTGGCGTCTGGTTTTGATGCTTTGCAAAAACTGTTGGCTGAGATGAAACTGTGGAATTTTGGGGCTGTTAGTTTCACTCTCACTTATTCCATCTGTAGATGCAGATGATTACGCGGGCCTGGGCAGAGCAGCATTTCAGTTTATCATTTACGCCTGCTACTTTTTATAGCATGCTACCCAACAGATGTCTGCGTGACCAACAGCAGCGCAGAACAGAGCGCTGAAACCACTTCCTTTTCTTAATATAGTCCAAATGGAGAAGTAAGAGCAAGGCAGAAAGACGAGTGTGTCATCGATTTAGATTGCCCGTCAAATCTCTCAGTAGCTTTCGCGCATCATTCATTTCTCTCCACCTGCAGCGCATTGCATACATAATAACAGTATTCGTACAGAAGTGAAGTCTTCTTGGAACGGTGTCAAGATCATCATCAGTGTAAGTCACCAACTTTATCTTTTAATGCTCAGTTTGATTATAAATTGACAGTAGAACTCAGCAAGCTCTTGGTAGATAAGCAGCAAGCTTCCTGTCTGTGTCAGCTAAATCTCAGTTTTAAAGATGACACCATGTACATTTCAGAAGATAGACTGAATCATTTTTATTGATTATATATTTGTAAGAATGCCATTAATAACTTCAAAAAGAGCAACAGAAGATACTTGTCCCATTTGTGGATCTTTTTTTTTTAAATACTTAAGAATATAAATCCCTATAACTCAAGTCAAATGTGCTCATTATCCAATCAACAGCTTTCAAATCATTTGTTTTACCTGCATTAGTTTTAAACAGAGCAGAATGAGATTTCTTAATCAATTCAGTCAAGACCGAACCAACCTGCTCGGGTTTCATTGGGTTCAAGAATCACCAGTGGACAGCCGCTTTGCTATTTTTCTCACAATGACACTTTGTCGTGTTAGGCTGATGTTCATTTTCTGTTAAAGGCACCAAAAAAAAAAAAAAAACCCCACTGGAAACCACGATACGACAACAGCTAAAGGAGAAGCACTCCGATCGCTGCAGTTAAACTTTAGGTAAAATGGTTAACGTCAAAACTTGCTCGAAGAGCCAAATGGAATTTTAGAATCTCATGTTATTCGATGATACCTATTATAGTATTCATATGTGAGCACTGCTTTAACACTGCAGCTGGTAAAGATGGGACTAATTACTCTATACGGCGCTGGACAGCTTGAGCTGGAGCTGCCATATACACTCAGGTGTGCTGGAGGAATAAAAACTGAAATAATTCTATTCAAAATGCTCCTTGCATGTCTTTGCAGATACAAACATGAAGGGCCTGCTCTTCCTGAGTGCACTGCTGTTTGTCTCAGGCCATAGCGGCACTCACGCAACCCCAGAAGCATCAACAACCATCACTACAAATTCTGACAAGAAGTCGATGACAAATGAACCAACATCAGCTATGAATAATATCACCATCCATACTTCATCTGGACTTCAGTCCGCCGCTGTGACCACCCCCACCACCAGAGCCACCACGACCACCTCCCTGACCTCCACCTCCACCACCTCCACTTCTAATTTTCAGTTTTACAAACAAGAATGCCGCCCGCTGTTCATGGTGTCTGGCATACTGATTCTAATCTGCACCGTTTTTCTGATAGCCATACTGACGTTGCTGTACAAGGTGTGCCAGTTGAGCAGACGTCTTAAGACGCTGAGCAACAGCGACCTGATCAACATGTCTGAATCCTGGATGGGAACTGCCGAGAGTAACAAAAACAAGCCTGAGACAGAAGCCAAAGAGAGCACCAAGTTAATGGCTGACTCGAGTCAAACGCAGGATGAGACGAATAACGGCACCATCAAGGAAGATGGAGAGAAGGCAAAGGAGGATGAACAAACAAGAGAGGAGAAGGAGGTGGGAGACGCCGCCAACAGTGGGGAGGCTTCGGCTGCACCTGTAACTGCGGCTGAAAGTTCATCCTCCTCTAAGCCAGAGGAGGAGGCCACCGATCCCCAGCCCAACAAAGCTGTAGAAGCAGCATCCTCTGAGGGCAAAGAGGAACCTGATGTAGCATAGAAATAGAAGAAAACTTCCCCGTTCCCATCACTAATAAGTGTTTGGGTTTTATGGATATCTTACATTATATGTTTCCCGTTATAAATAATTCATGAAACTGCCCCCTTTTTTCATTTTTATATATACACATATTGCACGAGAAAACGGGAAAGTGACCAAGTTCTTGAGTAAATTGTAATATGAGACGTTCACGTCTGATGAGATATGCTAAATATATAAACATAAACAATTTCTTTATTTTTCCAAAGGATGCAATGTGGAGTTTTGTATCCAAGTGCCTTTATTACACTTTTATTACACTTTGTATTGGCCTTTGTTTTATTGTCCTTTGTAACTTTTTTCCCAGCAGATTTTTGTTGTGTCTTGATTTTGTTTCTGTAACTCAAACATGCTTCAATTCCTGCATGAAAATTAAAATAGCTTAACATTAAAATTCTCTATTATTTTTCCCCAAGTCGCTTTGCGTTCCACACTCGTTCTTCTCTCTTATTTGAGAAACCTGAGGTTTAAGGCAAGAACTGTACAATACCACGCCACCGTCGTTGCCCCTTCGGCTGTGTAACCAGCACATTTTTGTGAATGTGCGTATGAGCGAGAGGAAGGGAGGTCTGCTTGATTAGCAAGCAGAGAATGTGCGTCCTCCAGGCAGTGCCACTCAACTCCAAAAGAATGCTCTCTTTTACCTCAGCCAGAGCTGACAAAAGACACACACACACACACACACACACACACACACACACACACACACAAATGCAAAAAAACAAAAAAAAAACCCTTTTCAACAAACCAATATGTGATTGTTTCCACTGTCATGTGCAGACCTGTATCTTCTTACAGGTGGCGTCATGATGAATGTGCACCTCTCTTTAACAATTCCGAATAGTTCGTTCTCTGCAAAACAGCCTCTGCTGAGCCGGCACTGAATCCAAACCACTGGCACTGAATGCAAAAGCAAAGGGACGGGAAAACATAAAGCTGGGGCGGCTCGGGGTGATGTGGACGTATAGAGATGAGATGCAGAGTAAATATTTCTCTGGCAGCAACTTTTCTTCTGTGTGGTGCAGCAGACATTCTTTTTTTTTCCTTCCTGCTGCTGCAGTATTTGGCAACACAGCTCATACTGAAAGCAGTAATCGAGCAAGTTGTGTGCGCGTGTGTGT
This sequence comes from Cichlasoma orientale, assembly GCA_034780415.1. Taxonomy (NCBI): domain Eukaryota; kingdom Metazoa; phylum Chordata; class Actinopteri; order Cichliformes; family Cichlidae; genus Cichlasoma; species Cichlasoma orientale. The sequence continues at coordinate 189,213 of JAVDPK010001732.1, read as the reverse complement.
GTGTGATTTTGAAGCTTCTTGTAAGGGACAGTTATAGAAGACAGAAAAAATAAAAGATCTAAGATGCAAGAAAGGAAAGTACAGAGACAAATAAAAAATGGGGGTGGGGGGTACTCAGCATGTTGCTAAAGTGTTTTTTTTAGGCTAACATGACCACACAAGACATTAAGTAAAATAAGATTCAGCTGCTGCACTTGCAAAAATCAGAAACGTGAGCGGCCTTTATATAAAATGATTTTGCCAAATTTGTCACATTTTATGAGTTTAATTATTGATTAGCTACCCCTTAGGACCGAGTCTAATCTTGTGGTAGCAGCACAGCAATGCAGTGCAGAATGGAGAGTTGCTGGTATTGCTGATGACAGGTAGGAAGCTGCAGTGGAGGAGAGTGCTCTGCAATAAATCATGGTGCTCTTTTGTGGCAGCCTCTAAACACGCACGAGGAAAATAAGGACCGATTGTAGCACATCATCACTTTGTAAAAGGATACTTAAGAGGGGTGCAGATTCTGGAGATAACTGATAACAGTCGATCTTATTTTGAATACAAGCAGGACTGAAATCAGCCAGTCAATCTGAGCACAATGATAGTTGTCATTTTAAATGCAGGGGGAAATCCTGGAAGCTGCCGGGTTTAAAAGGGACTGAGTAGTTTCCTTTGTAGAATCCTTTTATGCAGCGATCCCTCCATTATCCGCTCCATTTCTCCTTACCTCCATCCTAATACACACATACCCCTCATCCCCCCCCCCACCCCCCAGCCACTCACCAACACCCCAGCCCTCCCCTTTTACTTCCACTGCACAGAGTAAATCCAGAGCCTGCAGTGTCTGATCACACCAACCCCAAAAGATCCATAAGAGCCGATAGTAAACTCTCGGCTTTTCAGGGAGCAGCCAAGGACCAAACTGCAAGGAAGTGAGGGCAGCCTAAAAAAAAAACAAACTGCAATGGACAAGTGAGTAGAGGTCAATTCTATGAGCGAAATAGGGTGAAAAAAAAATCACCTTCAGCAGAGCACCAGCTGGTCCTGAGCTAAAAAGCAGAAAAGGACAGGGGAAGAGGGGCCGGACAGCAAGAAGGAGCAAAGAAAAGTGACTGGAATGATAAAATGAGAAGGTGAGTTATGAACAAATTTAATGACTCTTTTACTCACACATTCTGCCACACCCTCAGCTCGCAAAATGCTGCAGTTTCAACAGCGCACAGCTCACGGCCGTGTCTTTGCCTGCCTTTGGACCGGCTGATGCATGAGTTCTCTGTGGAGTCATTAATAAAACCCATCTATTGAGCTAGTTCTCCTCCTCTGAGAGCAAGGGAGTGACTTTACTGACAGCCACTGATGACTGAACACGCAAACTGATGCCAGGGAAGATGACAACAGGGATTTCTCATCCTTTTGTGATAAATGGCTTTCTTCAATAGATTAGAAATATCCTCCTTCAGTTCAGATCAAGTGCTTATCAGTTATACAAAAAGGACACAATTAAACACTCTCCTAATGGTGCATATAAAGGATACTGCTACAAAATCTCTGAAGACATGACTGCATAATTAGGGGAGTCGGTTTGGCGTGCGGTATTAATGTTTGTACCTGCAAACAATGTAGTGATGTACAGGAAACATTAAGCTACCTGCCTGTCCACGTACAGCATCCACGTGTGTGTGTGTGTGTGTGTGTGTGTTTCTGTGTGTTTGTGAGAGAGAGACAGTGAGAAAGAAATAGTTACAATTCGTCTCCTGCAGGCAGCAAAAGTTTGTGGCTTGTGTTCACTATTTTAGCACCCTACAGGCCTCATTTTCAATGTGCCTTCTAAAAATGATGCCGTGTGCAACTAACACACAAAAAAATGTTGTTTTCCTGTCTTTCTTGAAGGTGGAAGCTTTCCCTTCTGGAACTTGTGCTCGTGTTATGGCTAGGCTCGCGCGTCCTAGCTGTGTGTCCCTCCATGTGCTCCTGCAGTCACAGCCACAGGGAGGCAGACTGCTCCCGGAGGGGTCTGAGGAAGCTGCCCGATGGCTTGCAGTACAACCTACGCTCCCTCAACCTGTCCCACAACCGATTTCACAACCTGGATGAGGAACTCGCCGCTTACACCCATCTCCGCATCCTCGATTTGTCTCACAACCGGTTGAGCCGACTGCCCGCGAACCTACCCCGCTCCCTTTGGCGGCTCTATGCCACCTCCAACCGCATCCAGTTGCTGGACAAGAATGATACAGTCTACCAGTGGAACCTGCGGATGCTTGACCTCTCCAACAACAAGCTGGAGAGGGTCATCTTCATCAACAACACACTGACCAGTTTGTGCACACTCAACCTTAGCCACAATCAGTTCTGGACTTTGCCCACCAACCTCCCTATGCGCCTGGAGATTATTGACCTGTCCCACAACTTGCTTGTAAAGGTACTTCGGGGATCTTTAGACCGGCTTCCCAGACTAACTCACTTCTACCTGCACGCTAACCGCTTTTCCACGCTGCCTTTTGGAGTCTTGGACAAAATGACATCACTCAGAGTCATCAATTTGGGCAGCAACCCTTGGGCTTGCCACCTTTACGCCGACATCAGCTACTTACTCTCCTGGACTCAGCGTACCCCTGCACGTGTCCTGGGCTGCCCCTGCCACACCCAGCCTGTCTGTGGAGGGGTGTATCCTGACAAGACTGGAGGGTGGCACTTTGCCTCCTACAACTTGCCCCCGCTGGCTGCCAGCGCCGTGGATCTGAGCTCCATGACCCCTGAAGCCAGCATCACAGGATGGTGGTACTCGTCTGGTTCTACCTTGCAGAGCACTCCTCACACCCCCAAAGAGACCTGGGACACACAGCCCCACACCTTCACACCCACGCCCAGCATCAGCATGTCCAGAAGCACAGGCACATACCTAACTACTAACCACCTCTCTGCGACTGTTGACCCTGATTCTCTTCACATCTCTGAGATAAAGGAAACCTCAGCCACTGACTCAGCCTACACCACTGACACATCCTCTTTTTCGGACTCAAGTCTCCTCAGAGAAATGACCGGCAAGGGTGACACAACATTTGTCACAGAGCAATTTTTTACTACAGAGAGTCTCTCCATCCAAACAAAGAAGACAACCACACTTCGCACCAGGAGTGTGAGGAGGCAGAATCAGTCCCTTCCGGGCGGCATCCGTAACAGCAGCCCCGCTCCTCTTTCCTGTTACTTATATTTTTCCTTCATAGCTCTGGGTTCCTGTCTCTCATTCTAGCTCGAGTCCTTTGAAAGACAAATGAAAAGCACCGACACCGATTTCTAGCACAAACGACTGGTTACCGCTGCTGTGCTGCAATGCTTGTATATTTCCAGCTTTCCTTGGCACGAATGGCCAGTTAAAATACAAATTACCGGCTTGATTTGGCTACGTTGATACTTTTATAATTACATGTACAAAATAACTTTTCTAACACTTTTTACAAGCATTGCTTTGAATGCCTTTTTTAAACATTGTAATGAATAACGCTGAGCACATGAGGGCACTACACATTCAGGTACCAGTTTGTTATGTAACTGAATGCCTGGCGCTCATGTGCAACAACAGTCCACTTCGAGGCTGGTCAAGGTGCTTTTCATTACACATTAAGCTCCACAAATTAGAGTTTTGTATGTTTTATTTTTACACTTTTTTTTTAAAAAATTGTTTCCTTTTTTTCCCCCAGTTTCATTCTGCATATGTATTTTTGTCTTGCAACATTTCATCATGTGTTAACTGTTTTGGCTATCTCAGTAGCTGTCCTTGATGAATGCCCCGCTTGTTTCACGTAGCAAGCTCGATCACTCCGGAGGAGCGGTCCTCTCTGGGGTCAGGGCGAGTGATTATGATGGTGGTGACAGGAGGGAACAGAGACGCTTTGGAGCAGAGGGCAAACAAACGGACAATGTTGCGTCACTATATTTAACAAACTCCAAGTGCTTGGCTGCTGCTTCTGCATTTTGATCACATCTCAGACTTAAGTGTCCTTCATGATTCAGTGGCGCTCGCTGAAAATTATCTGCATGGCGATTGAACGTCGCGGGAATGCTAACTTCCTCGCGTGTTGCCGCAGAGCATTAAAGCGCAGACGTTTTCAGCTTGTTCGTGTGAAATGTTGTGATAGTCAAATCTCAATCGCGTTAATCACCATTGATGTAGCAGCCCGCAGGTTTTTACATTTTAGTAACGCATTCGCATCCAGAACCGAGAGCTGCCGACGTAGTGAGGAGAGGCATCGCAGAAATCTGCATTTGATAAACCGAAGAAGAACTAATGTCAGGAATTAGTTTATTGCTGGGCGCTTCTTCAAAGTGTTTTCTGCAATGTTAAATAAAATGTCGGCTATTTACACCTTCTGATAATTGTTTTAATTTCACCACCACTATTTCCTCTTCTTTTCTTTGCTTTATCTCGCCCTGGAAGACAGTCGTTCTAATTTAAAGTGTTCAGTGATTAAGCGTTCGGGGAGAGACCGAACAAACAGCAAATTAATACCGAGCTTAATCTCAGCTTGTTTCTACACTGTGCTCTATAATAGGCAAATGAAGGGACTGAACAGCCACACTGCATCTCCAGTGACTAGATAGAAGTGCATTTGCCTCGTCTCACAGTTAATCACACCTGGAAACTGACCAGAACACACATAGGCTTTTCTGCTTGTCATTGGCCAATCACTTTTCCTCCCTTACTTTAAAAAAAAGAGGAAAAAATGGGGGGAAAAAATACATTGTAGCCAGCATTGTAGCACAGCATGAGGTTCGTGTTCTCCATATGACCTTTATCAGCGACTGAAAGACAAACGAGGAGAATCTAACATGCAGGAACATCTGGGACTGACAAACAAGAGCGCCGCTCTGGCAGTGAGTGGCAAACAAAGGTGTGAGCCTTGTGAACAGGTGACAATGTGGGGTTACTGTTTCCACCAACGGTGAATGATAAACACCTGATGCAATGGGAGGCCAAGGACCTGAACAGCTTTCCAAAAAAAAAAAAAAGGGTGAACTAAAGTCAAAATGAATACGCTATATTCCCGCGTATGAATCCTTTTTTTAATGGCACAGGAAATTCCACATACAATACAAACGAGAGAGCAAAGATGGCAAAGATTGGCCCATATAACACAATTTATGTTCCGGTGTATTATTAATTTTGTGTCCAGTAATTAAATTATGTCATTTACAAATGTCCTGGTCCCCAAAAAGATCTTTGAGGCAATCAGGCAGAAACATGTTTTCTGTTAAGCAGTGTAAAATAGAAATAACTGTTTAGTCTCTGTCATATAAAGCAACTTTTTTATGGCAGATGTTCACACCCCTCCCTGACATAACCCCACAGGGACTGAGGCCTCTTCCTGGTCTTGGCCTCTCACGTGTGACATTTAGCTACTTTTTCATATCAAGTAATAACACGTTTGATCTGCACAACAGCTGTAAGTTATACGATATTAGAGCTACTGCATAAATGATTGTAATCTATTGCTTGAAACCAGAAGGTTTCAGAAGGAAGCATGTGACCATATTTGGGTCGTGCTGATTATCTGAGAGGAGGTTCCGAGGTTCAAAAAGACTTTGCTCTTCATTTCTTGTCTTCAGTTTATTTTTCACTTTTGCCAGCATAAAGTATTAACTTATCTTACACTGCAGCCCTGTTTTATAGAACTGGAACATAAAAATCCATAGTGTGGATGTAGTGTGAGCTGAATTTTTGATTTTGAATTTATACGTCTGTTTTTATCTTCCTGCCTCCCTTTAGCTGTGGGACTTTAAAACATCCCTTCCAGGTACTTCAGCTGCCAGTGTGCTGGCCTGCTATAGCCAATTATTTTCTCTGTAGACATCACAAAGTAATGTCAGATTTCTCCTCTGCCTTCTCCTAATAACTGACAAGGTGTAGAGGGCTAGCATCATTTACTGCTGCCGTGCCTCCCCTCCTCATCTCACCACCCAGGCTTGTTGTGAGCGAGCTCGTTTCTTTCTTTCAGCCGCACACTAAGACTTCACCCTCGGCGTACTTCTTTGTACTGCCCTCTTGTGTTCTCACGCAATTAATTTATATCAGCTTTATATGTATATGACTGGGTTCAGACAGGGCCTTACAGAAAGGCTTTAGAAACACATCATATAGCGAGCAGCCGCTGTGAGTGCATAACAAGAGCTTCTGCTTTGCACTTCATGCATCTTTGTCGCTGGAAAAGTCATTTGTTATACAAAGTCACAAGGCCAACATGCTGGACAGTTTATTTATCTCGTTACATGATTTGTTTTTTTTTTCTGAGATTTGATTTTAAAAAGCTGAGAAAAACAGCTGGACAGTTCAGCTGTTCGCCAGACTGAGAAATGAATGCAGTCCTTGTCTTAAGGAAGTGAGGTCACACAGTCATGGTGAATGTGGTGGTGATTCTTGTTGTTTATTTTGATTTTAGATGCACCGCTTATTAAAAAAGAAACACAGACGCATAGCGCCAGACAAAACAGGAAACTTGTCACTTGGCACCATCTGACCACCTATCCTGTCATTATGCATCAGGACAAAGTCACAGTTGCAAATGACATCAGTTCTTGTTATCACGTGCTCTCAGCGCCCTCTTCTGGTGAAGAGAGAGAGATTCGTGCTTATCCCAAAATATTGCAGTCGGTGACTATTCTTAGAGGGATTGTGTTCTTCACCAGCTTGCCAGTGGCAGAGACTGCTCTCAAGGACCTCTTGAAAAGAAAAAAAAAAACTCTTACCTGTGAGACTTTAAAAAATAAATAAATAAAAAAAGCCCAGAAAGCTGCAGAGTGTTTCTTCTGCTCAACCGCCTTGAGTTCCTGAGTTTACTGCCACGACAGGACTTGATCACTGGGAGCTTAAATGCAACCAAGTTTTTGAATCAGTGCGAACAACAAAGAGACACACTTGAGGCCGTTTGTGCTCTTCTCTTTTAACCTTTGGATTATATTGTTCTCCCAGAATGTCATATTTAATCACCAAATAATAAGAATAGAAAAATGTACTTGTTACTAGCGATGCATAGGGTGACCTACCTTGAAAAGGCTGCTGCAGTCTGCTTATGGCTAAAACAATGGCTGCCAATTTTGATCTCCTTAGAGTCACAGTATCAATCGTAGCCCAGAATTAGGCTGGTACCCGACCAAAGGACGCTCAAATGCTGCAGATAAAGTTTATCTGATAAACCTAATCTGTATTGACAGCTTGGGTCTACAGTGTATGCCGAGGTCCAACATGTCTTTGAGCCAAGCGCAATGTTTTCCAGTCGGATCAGCTGAAAAGCAAAATGTGTAGGAATCTGGAAGAAATAACAAGGCGTACTCTAGCAGCCGGAAGACTGATGAGACAGGCAAAATTCAACCCCGCAGCATGGTGGGGGGAAGCAAAGGATACGGTATCTCTCGCTCTCATCTCAGTGGCACAGACAAGGCAAGGTCAGTGTTAAGGTCAGTGGTTGCAGAATAGGAAATAGTTGGCAACCAAGAGAATATATGGTGGCAGCCAGTTAGGGAAGAAAGAATGTGAAAAGGAAGCAAGAGTGAAAAGGCTGGTTAAATAAACAAAGGAGGACAGAGAGCAACACTTAGCCGGCTGGCTACCATTCTCAGCCTGTGTGAGATTTATAAAAACATTTTAAGCACATATAAACAAAGAGTAAGTGAATAAATGTGGGTAACGTCCTTCAGGCTAGTCATCCATAGGCTTACTGTGTGTCTGTTAGCAATGACAAATGCAGTTAAAAAACATCTCAGCAAAACGTGTTGCAAATAGATTTAGGAATGGACAGTTTAATTTAAAAAAAAGAAAAGAAAAAAGGTTCCAGCTATGCAAAGCATAACCTAACAGTTTCACAATCAGTTTTTGAGAAGTAAGGGATGCGCCGTTTCTTCTCCAAAAGGCCAGCACACACATCTTTCTTCCTAGTGCTGACTGTACAGGTGATAGGATGGCTCCTTGTGGTGCTTTTATGCCATTTGTCATCATCTGTAACACACAGCTCTCTCTGGAGTCATACAAACAGCAGCCAGAACATTCCAGGGAGCAGCAGGGGCATGAGCTTATCTCCCAGCCCAGTGGAGCAGGTAAACGACGTCGTCATCATCCTCTCGCGTTGGAACCTGATTGGCCTAAAAGAGACCCAGTTGCAAGGGCGGGCCATTAGGGTCAGAAATGCAGATTATCTTTCTTGAACCACACTGTTAATGGAGGTAATTCTGGGCAAACCTCTGGAGGATCTTCTGCTCATGCACAGTTTGAAGAGTTTTTGTAACCTCCAAGGGAACAAGCTTTGGAGGTTCTGCAGGCTTTTTTCTTTTTAATAACAGTGAAGCCTGTATTTTTTGAGAATTTGCCAGCCAAATTAGCATTGGCGGGGGGGCTTATATGCATAAAGATTTCAAAGTCAATATTACGGCTTCTCTGAATATCACTGTGGCCCATCTACCTGGAATGCTAGTGTGTAGCCCCTGGCACAGCTTAATTAACTCATCTGTGTGGTTACAGAAGGCATAATGGGGGGGAGAGAAATCACTCATCACCAGAACATCCTTCCTACTGATCTGACTTCAAACACTTTCTCTGTGTGGTAACAAAGATACACAATCCCAGTAATCCTCATAAATCACGATCAGGTGACAGGGTTTACACACAACCACCTTTGAAGAGACATACAAATCAATGAGGAGAATAGAAATGCTCTCCATTAAATCAATCGGCGTAGCACTGGTTAATCCGAGCCAGCTGAAATGGACCTTTAGAAGATGCTAAATTATTCCTGGCAAGATGAAAGAGTAGGTAGTCTAGAGTTTGGTGGGTGGCTAATTCCTGAAATAGGACTGTCAATTATGCATGTTTCAGTCTGGCCCTCTCCCTGCTGCCTGAGAGGTACTTAAGCTCAGCAAAGAAGAAGCAGAGAGGAGAGGACACTAGAGGGAGACAATTTGTTCACATCTGCAGCCTTCTCCACAGCTTTCCTTGGGATTCTGAATTCCACTGTAATGGGCCCTCCTGAGAACAGCACTCAATCCGCAGTGATCAAAATGAAATCATTCACCACATCCAGAGGATAATATTAACAACATTCAGGGTGTGTCTGGATAGTTTTCCTGAGAAATTCGTGTTAAAGAAAGAAGATTCCGCCGAGCTTTTATTCACGTAGCGTACAGGCTAAATAACGTGGCGAGCTCCAAACGCTGGGGGCTGTTAAAAAAAGCAAACCCCCCCCCCCCCCCCACACCACCCTCCATAGATTTACAGTTTCAATTTCAAGCATACATCTGTATTAGATATCATCAATCATTGCTGGTATTTGTGGCAAAAAAACATCTGAAGCCTCAAAAGAAAACATTTTTTTTTTTTTTTTTTACATAGATATCTTTGTGGAGAAAAGGGGGTTACACGTGATGGAAGAACAATTTCTCCAAGGTCAAGTGAAGCTTCTGAGGGTGTAAAGTGATTACTGCAACAGGAAACAGGATGCCTCTTCTCAAAACAGCATCTCATAACACTGTCAGTGAGTCTGTTGCTTCTCTCACTTTCTTTTTCCCCCTCAGCTCTTTCACACACTATCAAGTTTACTTCTTTCTCAATCCCCAAATCCTCCACTTTTTATGCAGAGGCTCAGTTAGTTACAAGCTTTTTTTTTTTCTTCTTCTGCATGCAGAATTTCCTCTCTATTGAGAAGCTGTTCATCTTTCAGAACTGAATGGTTACACCAGCACAAACGCAGGATTGCAGAAATCTTGCCTTGTCCTCGAAGCGTAAGCAAACGGCGATGAGTTCAAAGCATGTAGGATGCGAAAGTATCTTAAAAGGCCTTGTCCCCTCGTTAATCAAAGTGTCTTCAACTGCTGTCACCTTTTTTTTTTTTTAAAGCAAGTGCCCAAGTAATGGAACCGCTGCTCGGCGTCATTTTCAAGGAAATTTGTTCTTGCATAGGCTACTTTGTTGCAGGATGTAACCCCTCTCTTTCTTCCTCACTCACCGCTAAACGCTCAGCTGCTCCAAAAGCATTGCTGTCAAGTTGCTTAAAGAGCTACAAACATTTTAGGCTCTTTCATCAGGGAGCGCTGGCTGCTCAGATTAAAGGAGAACACTGCTCAATTTAAAAATCTATACATGTTTCTCCTTCACTGAGTGTTAAAAAAGATCTGGAGACGGAAACCCCGAACGAGCCTTATCCATGAGATACAAAGGATTTTTTTTTTTTTTGGGGGGGGGGGGGGGGGGGTCTTCTGCTTACAGGTTGCTTTGCCTCCAAATCTGGTTCACAATCAATTGATGAGATATTGTAAGACGTCACACGCGCCGTACTTTTTCTGTCACATTTAACTCGCCTCTCTTCATGGTATAACAACTGTGGATAGAAAGGCAATAATACTGTTGTTCACAAAACAGAATAATTCACAATCACACCGTGAAACCCGGGCCTCCAGTGTTTTTGTTTCAGCATAAAACAGAAGTTGCTCTTCATGTGTTAAATCCACTGTGATTTTTGCACACCTTGTGATGGGCTTTAAAGCCTGTTGTTCCTCCGAGCTCATATTCCACATCAATTTATAACCCCCCCTCCAACACACACACACGCACACACACCTTCACTACTTTTTCCTCTGTTCAGCTGCTAGGTGGATGTGATTTTCTTGCATTCACATTTCAGGCATATATTTTAGGAGGCTGCCGCACATTCGACAACAATAAAGTAATCATAAATGCATCACCAAATGGCATGGGACAAAACAATGGTGCAAATAAGATATAATAAGTAATAGTCTTTCACACAAGGTGTCATATTTCCATTTTCTTTGACACTCCCATACTACAAGGAATTGCCACCATTTGCTTCTGTACCTTTGTTTCCGAGATACAGACAGCCGCAATGTGGAGAGTCCCCTAACTAATGACAGACTTTTAGCTGTTCAACTGACAAAAGTGTTGTTATTTGGGTTTTATCTAAGTCATTGTTTCAAAAACATGCTGCCTGGCCAGATAAGAAATTCCCTCTGGTAGAACCCTGAACAGTCAGCAAAGACAGGCCTATTCAAAAAACGTCACTGACTGTGAATAATAAAATAGGATAGCTAGTCACATTTCATAGAGAGTATGAGGCGTCTTCTTGGCTAATATCAATGGAAACTGCAGTTGTTTCATATTTTCAGCGTGACATCTCTGAGCAGTAAGCAGACGCATGTATAATACATAATTGAAACAGATTGGACATGTATTTTTTATTGTGTTCTATTGATAGCACATTGTGCAATTAATGCACAGGCCCATACCATGAAATATTTCCCCCCCGCTGCGCATGTCATTCGCGTTCGTTTATTCTCAATTTCTTACTCTGCTCTGTCATCACCTTCGTCAAGGTCACGATGGGGCAGAGCAAGCTTATCTCCACATACATTGTGCAGAGGGCAGGGCTGGCAGCTCATTAGAGGTTATCTGCATGGATAGATCTATAATTGCATCACTGTATGTAAGGATACAAGCCTTTATTGATCTCCATGGGAAAATTCTTTGTTGGCTGTGGTAATGAATGTAGTAGCTGAAGATGAGACCCCCAGCATCAGCTACAGAGGTTCTTCCTTAGAGACACGTGAGCCACGCTGGAGCATATTTGCAGCTTAGATGACTTTCTTTGAGCCCACCTCGTGATCTGGAAGCACATTTTCTTTGCATATTCTGACCTCTGTTAGAGCATTTAAAGTGTAATACGCACGTTTTGACATGTAAGGCAACCTTGCTTTGTTGCTCGTACAGCGGGACAGTATGGATCACGTTTGAAGTTTCCATTTGCAAAGACATCAATAATTTTAATGCATCAACTAAAAATAACTATGTTGACCTCTTAGTGGTGAAATGTATCACACACCATCTTGCAGAGATAATGCTGACCACGAATAACGTTTATTATACATGTATTATTCAGTTATTAGCGTTTGAATATTCTTCAGTTAGTAAAAAGATGCCCCACTGCACCTGCACAATACTGATTTTACACTTAGCTCACACTCTTTGCAGCTCCCAGTTGAATTAAGCTCTGATTATTTCTCAATAGACACTTCAGAGCCCCAACTATATGTTATCATTAAAATAGGGATTGTCCCACTTTCTACTTCTTTCTAGGGCACTATATTACATGGCGGAAGAATAACAAATAGTTGCAATTAATAATAATAAAAAAAAATATATATATATGTGTGTGTGTGTGTATTTGTATGTGTGTGTGTGTGTGTGTGTGTATGCCGGTTTTGCTTTTGCAAGCCTTGGCTTTCAGTTGCAAAACAATTTGTAAAAAGTATTAATTATAAATAACATTTCTTATGCTGTGTGTCCACCGGTGTAGACGAGCAATAAGCCACTTTCACCTCTAGTGGCTTATTGCTTAATTAAATGACAAATCGGAGGATTGGTTTGCAGATTGCCTGAATTGACGTCAATTGGATTGGTTAGGTGACAGAGCCAGGCTCCGCCCCCTGTGGGCCAAGGTAGAGCGTGCTGAGAGAGGGAGGAGGGAGCAGGGGGCTGAGCTGATCCCACGTGTGACGCTTTCATTCCCGGCTCAGTAATATTCTCATAGCGGGGCTTTGCATATCTCCTGCCGTATCTGTGCGTGTCTGTCACTGTTACTGTAGTCCCAGCCTATAGTTTGGAATAGATATGGAAGGAGACGGGAGTCAAGCCACATCCGGAAGCCTAAATGATTCACAACATGACCCGGGGTAAGAATATTTCTAAATTTAATCCTTAGGTACGATTTTTTTTCATGTTACAACATCTTGGAGAGGACTTCGACTGCCGTGCTGGATTCGTCCCCACAGTACGCACTTAAACCGGGCACGGGTCTGTTTCCAGATGCAGTTTTAAAGACCTCAGCTCCGTAGCGAGAGTGGCCTCCCCCTTTTATGTAGACAGAGTGTAATTACTAAGCGCGAATGTGTTTTCATAGTCTTCCTTTATCCTTTAAGGTCGCTTTTAGAAGTAGTTAGTCGTCAAAATGGCCGAACTGACATCTGGACTCACTTCTGTTGTGTTTTCCCCTTACAGTAAAATGTTTATCGGTGGCCTCAGCTGGCAAACCTCACCAGGTGAGACTGTTATTCCTCTTTTACACCGTATCCAGTATTTCTTGTTGTTTTGTCGCTGTGACTGAGTGCTCGCTGTAGCTGCTGGCGGCGGTGTATGTGCGAATGTGCACTGTGCAGTAGTGTACTGTATGGGATATCTCACTAGTGTGTGCGCACGATGTTATTTTTGATCTCCGTCCATCTGAAGTCCTCTATTCGACCCCTATGCGCATCGCGGGGGTATTTTTGAAATACAGTGACAACAGCATGCCCATATGTTTCTGTCAAATGACCCGACATATTTTCTCTATTCACAGACAGCCTTAGAGACTATTTTAGTAAATTCGGAGAAATAAGAGAATGTATGGTGATGAGAGACCCCACGACAAAGCGCTCAAGGTAAATAACAGGGCTTTTCTACTTTTCCTTTCCAGTGCACATGACGATATCGCTTACTTTGACCGTGTTTAGTGTTAATCCAGCGCGTATGTGTGTTTGTGTGTCCGCGCGCCCATGTGTTCGTGTGTGTCCCTGTGTGCGCGCGCCTGCGTGTGGTTTCACAGCAAGCCAGATAAGCTTAAATGCTCACTGCTGTAAAGCTGCGGCCGAATGCAATTTGACATTGACTTTGTGACTGCACCACTGTGTTGGTGTAGTGCCGTCTCATATTGTAACATAGCAAATAACGATCAGCAGTGTCCTCAGTTTTGTTTCCCAAATCTGCTACAGGACACCCATAATCTGGATTAGAAATGTACATTTGCAAAGAAATATTGTGCAGTGATAAGGTCATGGGGATATTATTCCCACTGTTATGCAGATTATTGTTGCAAGTTGCAGTGATTTTTTTTTTCTTTCAGAATTTTTATTTTGCAAAGGGGGGTGGTGGGGCATTTTTGTTTTACGTGCATGCATTTTTATTAACATTGTTGTCGTTGTCGTCTCTGTGTCTTTGTTTTGCAGAGGATTTGGGTTCGTTACGTTTACAGATGCTGCCAGTGTAGATAAAGTCTTAGCTCAACAACACCACGAATTAGACTCAAAGACGGTGAGTTCATTTCATTTACTCTTGCACAAGAGTTCGTTTCATGTTTTGTGTTTACACTGCTCTGGCAACTGTGACTTTTTACTGCCTAAGTAGGGCCTTGTGGGGAAACACTTCTTAGGTTGACAGGCTGTGGCGATCAAGGTCACGCACAATGGCTAAATGTGTGTTGTCTCCTCCACAGAGCCTAGCAATAAAATAAAACAACTCTGGGGTGAATATTACATGTGTTCACTTTTACTTCTCTGGCTGAATGAGGGCAGACACGCCCCCTTCTTTGCTGCAGCCACATGTGCAGTGTGGATATATCTCATGTGGACACAGCACAAGGGCGTGCTGTCTCAGGACTGCTGCCTTGCTGCTGTTTCATCCAGTAGATATTGTATCATGTCATGCCCGATGATGCTGATGCTATAAGTCTGAAAGGTTTGAAACTGCATGTGAAAAAATGGAGTCCTGTATTAGAGATTAAACTGTATTAAATACAAATTAATAAAAATTTTAAGCAGCTAATATGTTCAGACTAATTACTGTAATGTATGATAATCAAAATACATAAATGCATTAGGGAGCTAACAATCAGTTAGAACTATATTAGCAAATATTTACCTTTAAGACGGCATCTATAGTTTTCACGGAGTTGTCTGATTTACTTAAATAAGTAATTAATCCACGCACATATCCATACACTCATGCATTTAGTTTTAATGATTCCGAAGCATTCTGAAATTTGTTGAAATTTGTCACTAGATGAATAATTAAAGATTATACGATGTGGTGGATTAGATATGGTTCAGCTGCAATTATATTTTATCGAATCCAGATATGCCAGCAATAGTTACTGTAATGGAATAGTGCATATCGAGGAAATATACTGTGTGTGCTCCCTCGGCTCAAGCCAACTTTGTATGGGGGAAATATTTTTAAGGATTTCGGAAGATAAATAGATTATACTTCAGGTAGCAGTGTATAAATAATGTGGAATCTACAGATCTGTGTAGGATAAGGCAAGTAATGCAAATGTAAGAGTGGCTGCTCATTCCTGAGCTTGAGTGTGATTGGCACAGAGCTGAGAAACCTGCTGTTTGTTGGGTAGCAGACCTTACTTTATATTCCGTCCAATTTTTTTCAACTGCGAGGTTTGTAATAATGTGGCTGCTCATATTATTATTATTATTATTGTTATTATTTGGTAGCTATGAGCTTTTTTGGACAGTTTTCAGAACAGCTTATTGGTGGAGGGTTTGCTTCTCCAAAGGGGTTTATGGGGTTAGTATTTCTGCTGGTCTAAAAATGAGCAATTTGCCTTTATTAAAAAAAAAAAAATGGACACATACTTATATGTATATTACTGACATTCTGAACCTATTAGATATTTTAAGTTATGTTTTTTCTTTAAGTTTCAGGTGGTCTCCCACTCACCTCATGCTTAATGTTTATATGTTATGTCTTCATTGCTATCAGCTCTATAACGGTGTTATAACTGTGTTATGCACGTGATGGTGACAAGGACACGCTGTGGCTTCTGTTGTGAAGTAGTGGCTATAGAGCGAGGGCGAGGTTTTTTAGCATTAAAATGACCAGTAAGGCCGATGACATTGCAAAACTTGCAAACATCTCTAGAGGGGAATACTTAGAAGCACTTTACGGGGCTGCTTGAAGGGTTTGAGATATAAACATACTTTGATGCAGAATCTAGAGCAGTTTGATAACTTCAAGTCTGACATTTTGAATGAGCAGCTTTGTGACAGCTTGACAGCATATATATTTACAGCAAAGGTCATGGGGGGTATGAATGGTGGAGGGTAGCGCATAAATATATATGCTTACACCTGAGAGTTGGCCCGTACTGCGCCAGCCTATTACTGATGTCTGATAAATAGAGCAGTTGTTGCTTTAATTGCCTTGCCCAAAGGCACTTTGAGAACAGCGCCAGCAGGAAACAGTTTAATTTCTTGTGTATTTTTAATACCGCTAACATATGTTACAATATTCATGGGATTACATTAATGACCTGTTAAAATTGCAGTCTCAAACCACTCGTGTTACAGCTGATTTCTTGATTGCAAAAAAGCTTTTTTTTTTTTTTTTTACCCAGAAGAAAAATTGGTTGGTTCATTTATTATCCTAATATTCAGACTATTTGTAGCCAGAATTTAATCCCATTATTAAAACAATGTTGGACCTCTTATGTTTAATAATAGAGTTAAATAGTATTTTCTCTTGCTCTCCAAAAGTATAATTATTGTAATGCTGTAACACTAATATTTTATATCTGTTGTACGACTGTATAACAAAGTATGGATACTCTTTTTTTCCTGTACATAATCAGGGGTGTTGTGTCACACTTATTGTAGGCTTTAGGTCACATTTGGCAGCCTTACGTCATACAGCTGAGATCTGAAATGCACGAGAACTGAATAGTGACACTGAATCATCGTTACCTCCGAACGGTGACCCGTGTAAAATCATTGTGCTTTGGAAGTGAATTTTGTTTTTTTTTAATTTTGGGGAGGTGTTTTCTTCCTTGATTATTAGATAGTATACAGTAGACAGCTGACAGGAAATGAGGAGATAGACCTGGGCAGACTCGATCAGGCGGTGTTGTGATTACGTGGTCGATGTCGTAACCCTTAAGCCGTCAGGCTGTATGAGCCCAAGATAATAATTTTGAGGGACCCCTTCTATATTAAAAAGATACAGAGCCAGTTTAGCATTGCATACCCGCCTCTTGTTGCTGATGCTTATGTAGTTTTTCCGTCACAACCATAAATCTGAAAATATTGATGATGCTGATAATCCTGTAATAATGGAGGTAATCAATAGCTTTGGCAAAATAAAGTGTAGCACAGTGCTTTCTTTTTGCTGGACATTTTTATCACTGGCTGAGTGTTTGACAGCATCATTGGCAAACCAAAGATTCTGCTGACTCAAATACATGCAGACATTTATATTTCCCAGCTGCTAACGTGCTGTTGTTTATCCGTCAGCGTGCAATAGAAGATTACAAACCTAAGGCGGCTGTCTGTATCGTCTTTCTCGCCATTAGTCACTGCGCTGTATCTGCTGTGCTGTTGTATATCTTAACATTCGCACTATCAAGATCGCATTGCATTAGGATCTATCATATCTCTGAGAAAGTTGCTCAGTGGCAGTGGGGGGGAAAAATGAACCAGTCCAGCAAATATGGATGGTCTTGATGTGTTTGCAGATGTTGGCTTGATACACGTCTCCCACGTTTGCAGTGCCTGAGCGAATCCTTACCAGTTTGTCTGTCCTTGGTAACCTTGAAAAAAGTGAGAGTGGCTGAATGGTGCAGTGACAGGAAGTTAGGTCACATTAGCTATGTGGTGAAAGTGTAAAGTCAACATCATCTGCAATTTTTTTGTCCTATATTTCTGTAATCTAATATTATTCAGTATGAAATCAGTGTCGCAAACACAAACATATTTAGATAAAATGCAAACCCCGCTTTGCTTACGCAGAACTTCAACACCACATTTCCCTGTTGCTGAGATTAGGAGTGCTACACAATCAAATGTTGCTCCAACTAAAAGAAGATAGGCACACCATCATTATTTTCATACTCTTCTTTATTTGGCATTAATGTTTTCTTTTGACTGCGTGCTCTACTTTTTGTCCGGTTATGAAAACACTCTAGCCTAGAATGAATGTGAATGAGACATATGGGGAAGCAAAGCCTGGGGGCTTCAAAACACACATGCTGGTAATTCAGAACATATTTACCATTTTCATGATGCTTTGTTCAGTTCATAAATGTACAACTCATAGCATCTGTTCCCGAAGATGTTTCGAGGCAGGCCCGTATGAAGGGGGACATCATAATTTTTCATCTCAGAAGTAACAGTTGAGAATTTACAAGGCAGTGGATCGATTCCAGGTACATCATTTCTGTTACGTGAAGCAGTTACAAACGCTCACACAAGTTTATTTTTAATGTAAGACACAACAGTGTGATACCATGCATCCTATTTGGTGTTTCTAATCTTAATTCATTGTAACCAGTAAAACTTTTTTTGGATCTTTTTTTGTCCTGAGTAAATCAGGCCTTTTATAAAATGACCCCAGGTCAACATATGCTTGAAGTTTTGATGGTTTAGGTGAAGTAAAAAAAAAAAAATGAAAAAAAAGAAAGAGCAGCTGTTCCAGACAAATCTGAACCTCATTCATCAGATTAGGAAGTAAAGTCAAATCAGTGAGCTAACCTGACTTGCTCTTGTTTAAGTATAGCAGGTGCTCAATCTTCTGCAGCTAATTATGGCTAAAGGCGTTATTAGTTCACGCCGTATCTGTTTCTGTCTCCTGTCGGCTCGTACGGATCATCAGAGGTTTGTCAAAGCGGTAATGCAATTTTTAGGCTACTACCAGTGAACACGGATCATGTTCGTAATGTTGCTGCTTCTTTTTAAGAGGAAAAAAAAATATATGTAGCCAATTTGCTTGTTGAGCATGACGGTAAAATTCTCATTACTGATTTGAGGATCATAACAAACTGCCTTTTTCGAGGTGTTATTCCACGGCGAAAGTCAGCAGAGATTGACAGCGCAGATATGAAACATTTATGTTGTAATTTCTTGTCTATTCTATTGCTATCACGCGCGCACACCTGTGGACCCGCTCACACACTTATTGAGAGAAGCTGCAAGCTTTGATAAGGCTTTTTCCTTTTAGCTTAAACACCACATCATCATGCTAGTGTAGATATGTCTTAAGAGAGAGGAAGAGAGTTTACCCAGGAGCTGCATTAATATATGAAATCCTTTTGTAAGATGTGAACTTAAGATATGTGCTGTTTCTCTGCCCTGATCTCCCACAGTCGCATACAGAAGCAGCCCTCGGAGACCCTTAAGTAAAAGGCTGCGGAAGATAAAAAGATGATGGGGCAGGGTTGGGGGGGTGGGGGATTCCTACTGGTCTGTTCTCATTTATTACGTTGACGTATCTGGTTGTATGATGTCTTGAGGAAATCCACTTTTGCTCTTTATGAGATCATGTTGCATCATATAACAAAAGGTGTATCTAAACTTAAGTTGAAAAAAGCTCCTGTGAGGGTGATGTTAAGTCTATAAGGTGAGCACATGCTTAAAAATGTTTCACTGGAGACTGCCGCTGTGTGAGGTATGTCACCAGCAGTGCATCTTTAGCATGTCACTAGCCGCGTTCTCCTCATGAACTGAAGTGTGCACGCTGGTTAGATGGTTAAGATTCATCTGAGACACCCACATCGCTAAAGGCACATATACTCTGATTGCAGGGTCCATTGAAAATGACATCACATTAGTGCTTGCCAGTCAATTGTACATAACAGGTACTGCTGCTGTAATTGAATCAGTGCAAAAAAAAAAAGTACCTCATACTGTGCATCCTACATTCAGCTAAAGATAACAGATGCTGGTAATAATACAAACAAGAAAGAACAGAATGATATTTGACACGTGTGTGAATTTGTTCTGTTTGGAGAAAAAAAAATTTGGATTTTGCTGTGCAGAAATAGGTGAACACATTAGTGTTGTTTTTCACTGATGCATTTTGATTACAGTTTGCATTTGGACACATTACACCCTCAGTTACAGTCATGTATTCAATTACGATATGATGATATCGTAGTCATATCTCCCGGACCATTCGAGTGTATTTAGAGCAGATTGTTCGTTCAGCTCCAAGTCAGATTGCTTGTGATTTTTCCATAGTAAGAAATTTCTTAGAGGGGGGTTAATTAGGTGTGTTTATTTCCACTGCTACTGTATGATAACCAAATATCTATAGCTGAGTCAGAGCTCTGGCCTTCTGCACAACAGAGCACCCTCAACTTATGTTCCTTATATTCATTCAAGAATCGAAAGAATATACCTACACTTGTTGCATTCAGCTGAAGTAAAATTAAAGTGAAAGCATTGGCACAGTGAGAGAGGTTTGTCCACAAACCATAAAAGAAAGTGAGTTCCTCAAATAGGAAAATAGGCAAAAAAAAAAAGCTTGATAAATCTAATATGCTGGATTACTCATTATTAGCTACTATTGATTTTTTACTGCTTAAAAAATGTTTAAGCTGAAAACTAACTTGAGTGAAAGTACATGCAAGTTCTGCTCTTAAAGTACTGAAACACGTCTCACAGTTCACTGAGCCCAAACTGATGGTATGTGTGTTACATAAGATAAAATGTTTCAGGAAGGAAGCATCAGGTGAAACTGAGACACTATAATCTCTGGTACAGTCGTATCCAGTGCAAAGGGTAATGGCATTTTTAACTCTTGCCAGTAGGTATGAAGGTGCTTTCTACATAAAAACCTAAAGCTCTTAATATGTAAAGCAAAGGGAAACAATTGCTTCATCTCCTCTCCTTGTAATTCTAAATTTCTCAAAGGAGTTATTCATCATAAGTTGTGACCTAAAAAGGTGCTGCTACATTTCACAGAAGGATTGGTTAATAAGTCCTCATTGCCCAATTTGGTTGCATTGCTCTGAGTGTGATTTAAACAATCTGCAGTAACATTTTTTTCCCCCCTGCTTGTAATTGTTTTTATATATAATTTTAAACAGACAGAAAACTATATGACATTTTTCCTGCTGCGTTAAAGTGTTCTCCGGAGCACGATGAAGACCGAAAGCTTCACAGTGAATAGGAATTCTCAGCAGGACAGAAAAACAATTAGTTTATGTGGTGTGGTGAAATGAGGTTTGATATATTTTGTATAAGCTTAAAAAGTAAGATACATTACCAAGTGTAGGACTTTGGTATTCAGAGCATAATGTGTTGTCTTTGCTCAAATAGGGTGCACAAAATAATTGAGTTTGAATTGGTTATGCCTGGGGCTAAGTGCTAAAACAAATCTTTAAATGAAATTCATTACAAGCAGAGTTACCGTGCCCAGGTGTTATTGAATTCATTTCTCATTTTGACCCGATTTAGAAAGATAACAGTAATAAGTGAGACTGACAGAGAAGATGACAGTGACATTGCACATCATGGTTTCCCTTCAAACAGATTAAAATGTAGTCAGTCTCAATGGCTTAATTGATCCGTGCAGATGGTGAATTTTCTTCTCGTGTTTTCTTTCCATTGTTTTCCTCAGCATGATGAGATATCATTTTCTTAAATAAATCCATCTGTGCTGAGGGAGTACGAATGCATAGAATTGGTGCAGTAATTGTAAACATGTCAGTATGGCGCACGGCACAATATGGAACAACACGAGGAGGAGTTCTGTGATTTATTTTGGGTTTTTTTTTTTTTTTGGAAATGTTCTTTCTCAAATTCAAATCTCCACGCAGGCATTGAGAGTTTAGGATGACATTGCTGCTTGAGACAGCTCCTCTTCGCTGTAAGTGCAAGGTTGATGAGACCCCCCACCACATACCTTTATACCAGTGAAATTAATGAGGAAGATGTAGCTAATGAGATAACAAGCACAAGATGGAGAAACAGGCTGATCTGACGCATCCTCCCAGTTATTTGGCAATATCTGGAGGCGTCACCGGCCCCAGACTCTCATTTTCTTCCTGTCATATTCAATCAGCGATTCCTGCCTAAAATAAAAGCGGGCCTCTGCTGCGACCACGACCAGCGGAACATTGGTGTGGCTGGTGTCCACGCCAACTTTATTTTAACACGAAGGCTTCTTTTTACTATACAGCATCAGCAGATAATTTGGAAGCACCAGTATTTAGGCCTGAAAACACAAATGGTAATTTACAGCAATTAATATGTAGTTTCCTAAGGTACATTGCTCAGTGCACTGAGTGTTGTGCCTAGAATGTGTCATTGAGCTCCATCAATTGTAGATAATTTGCCACAGTGAGTAATGAGGCCGGTGATATTGGCCAGCTCTCTTTAAATGCTTTGGTCTGCCTAGTCACAATCCTGACATGAAATGAAACCAGTTGGTGGACTAAACTGTGCACCTGTATAATTTATAAGGAAACAGGTTACCTAATAGGCCAGCAGTAAATTTAAATAGTGAGCTGTTTTATAGTAGGGATTAATTTACTGAGTAATCAGGTTCTTTTGCTGCGTAGTGCATTCAATTGCGCTTTACAAATGAACTGGTCACTGAGATTATACACATATGATTTTACTCCTTAATACAACAACAAAAACATTCAAGGGCTGTTTGCCAGCTGTTTGGGTGAATTGCTTATTCAACAACGCGGATATTAAAACTTCATTTCCGGTGCCTGATTCTATTTGACTCGTCTCAGCTTTGCTCACTTTTATACCAGACACTTTCCCGTGCATTGTTTTCCACTTCAGGTAGTAGCTCCTCAACGCAGGCGGGATTAATGCTGCATATCTATGAAACGGCCATGACAAAAAGCCCAGGAGCTCTGGAGAATAAAGGCGGGATGGTGCTGTTCATTTTCAGTGCGTGGCTGTTTGTCATAGCAGAGACAAACTGTGGCACCACACATGTTGCACACATGACAATTCTCTGACCAATCTGTAGTCTATCAGCTACCCAGAGCGATAACCTAGTCTGCCCTTTGTGAAACTTCACCCTGTCCTTAACCCAACTGAGTCAAAGATTAGATCGAGTAATGTGGCAGAACCGCTGTCTTACAAAAATGTCTTCTTTCTGTGTTCTTATTACTGCTTTGTTGCTTTATTCATATTGACTTTAATTTGTAATTGTGATAACTTTGTCGGCTCTTAAATGCAGCTCTAGGTTTTATGAGTACATGTTAATTATGCAGCTTTTGTAAAGCTTAAAAAGATAAATTATTATCATTGTTCACAATTTCTCAGCCATTGATGAGATATTCAAGCAGCTTGAAAAAGAAAGGTTTGTTCTTCCTCCTGATTTACGTATTCATAGAGCAAAATATTCGGGGGGGTGGGGTGCTGTTAAAAATCAAAAATAGCCATATAATAAATAACCAGCATGGTACAACTGCCATTCAAATACTAGTATTTATATTCTTGATTCTGAAGGAGTCGAGATGCGAGAGGGTGGCGGTTTCACCCCGGGGCCTTTTGTGGACACCTGTTCACTGCATTTCACCCTAAAGATATCCCCGATATCCCTTTAACAACAATTTTGCTATTCTTTTCTCATTTCAGATTGATCCTAAGGTTGCCTTTCCCCGTCGCGCCCAGCCTAAGGTAAGAATAAATTGGTCACTATCCCCGCTCAAAGAAAATGATTATGTCTCATGTCACTAGCTTACCTAATTTTGTGTGCTCACACAGCAGATACAAAGAGATAAAAAAAAAAAAAAGTGCATTCATTGTTCTCACCTTGTCTGTGCCGTTTCACCAAAGCAATTAAAGTTGAAAACATGAGACTTAAAGGAAATTTTCAGCATGATTAAGGTTATGTTGTTCCTCTGCATTACCCCACTGTTTTCTATCCATATTTTTTTCCTTCATTGTTTTTTTTTCCATGTTTTGCTTATTTCATCCCTCATCATAGCTGTTTACAGTGGCAAGTGTTTTGAAATGAACTATGTCTTATTATTACAAACCTGTAGCAGAGGTTTCCAATTTTAGTCAGCAGCAGTATTAAATAAAGCTTTATTGTCTGTTTAATGCATCGGAGTTTAAGTGGTGAAACCATCTTGCTTTGGCATCTTGCCTGTTGACTTGACAGGGTCATGACTGACAGGAGACAGGCTCTAATATATCTGCAGGGAATGCTGGCTGTTGGTGGAAAGTTTCATATTTGGGTGAAAGGAGGAAATCTGATTATTCGAAAGTGGAATCAAGTCCTTCCTTTCATGTGTTTTTGAAGGTGCACATTATGCAAAATGGCGAATTGTATTTGTGAGCGAACAGTCCTGTGTTACCCTGAGTGAATTTGCAAGAAATGATTGGTGACTTCTTAGTGACAGTGATGAATTACATTTACTGGTTGAATTAGAAGTCTGTTGAGTTGTTTTGGAGTTGAATGGGATTGAATATCACAAGTGATTAAGAAATATCTTTGTTGTGTTGCATGCATGTAGAATTTTTCACAATTAGCACCGAAACAATGGGTGATTTAAAAAATAAGCCCAACTCCAATCACGCAGGAACTATGGTACAGGCTCTTCATGATGCGTATTATCTTTTGTCTTCTTGATTACTGTTCTTGAGCAGTTCTATTGACAATTAAAAATTCAGCATGTGCAGATGGTGCTGTGGCGTATAGTCAAAGGCTTTGTTGACATGCCCTCTCACACCATCCCCCAGCATTTACTGTGCAGGCTATAGCACAGTACACTGTAGCGCTATTCAGCCTCGCTATCAGGGCTTTTTCCACCTAAACCAGGTGGAAATCGATAATAGATTTTCTCCTTTCCACCGGATCAGAGAGAGGCATTGTTAAAGACTTGGTTAGGTTTCAAATAAGGAATTGGCAGTGCAGGCTTTCAAAGCCAGAGCACATGGTGACTTAAGGATATCGGCATATGGCTGAAAAACTACCAGTGTTTCTCTATTTTCTTGCCTAGCAAGTATATCACTTTAACTTCTTCTGCTGTGAGCCCTGCTCATAAAAGTCGAAGGTGCAGTAAAACAGCTCAGATGTTTGATGATGCTTCCAGTTTTTAAGTGAACAAGAAACTCCACTGCTGTCGTGGTTATTGCTGATCTTTTTTAAAACAGCATTATACTGCTTTTTTTTTTTTTTTTTTTTTTTTTTTTTGCCATGACTCACAGAAATACAATATTTTGAGCAGTTCTACAGGTCTTAAACATATTTGTCATTCTACCTTGCGTGATTCATAACTCAGTGAAGTAATGACACCATAACAGAATTTGTGGCACTACACAAACCTTGTACCAATGATTTATAAAATGGCTATAGGGCAAGCTTGTTAGAGGAGAAAAATGGTTGTATTGAATGTGGATTATAAAGGATCTTAAAGCAATGGGATTAAGCCAGATAGATTAACATTGCATGGGTTTGTACTTTATGTTCAATTGATTTAAGACCTTTAAAAGAAGTCTCATTTGGAGCTTCCCATTTAGAAAGTTCTCTCTCTTTTGCACATACTTCCTTTTGTCCCTTTCCCCCCTCTCCACTGTATGCCTGCCTGGCTGCTTATGCCTGCTGGTGAATAGGGTTTTGTTTAAGGAAGCTCGCCTTGGCAGGTGCCTCGGCGGCACGAGCTTCGGGAAGCAAATCGCGACGAGACCAATCAGCGTTAATTTTCTCACGGCTAACAATGACCTCACAGGTAACCCTGCCAATGACCTCGCTCTGCTGAATGCTGCGGCATGGTAACTCTATACAGTATGTACATCACGTAGAGTAATGCTGAAAACAGACAGGAGGTGAAGGTGAACACGGAGGACATTTCACTGTAAACAACTGAGGGTGTTAGCACTGGGATGACAGGATCACAGGAAAAACATCTTGAATCAGCAGACATAACTGACACTGCCCCAAAACACGGACAGTTCCAGTGCCAAGAGACAGACAGAAACAGACTGAAATGCAACAGATGATCATTGGGTTACATTAAAGTGGACACGCCCTCCTTTTGATTCACACGCCACGCCGTTTCAGAACAAAAAGTGAAGCGTTTGTGTTTCTAAGGTCAGTATTGTCTGAGCTGTAGGATACTGTCATAATAAGACAGTTGATATATTTTTTGTACGAACCAGTTTTTGCAGATATGACGAATAAGTCACAGAGCACTGTTTACCTCTGATTTCCCGCCTGCGTTTGAGAATCATGTATATGTATGATTTGAGTAATCTTAGGGGTTTTGCGACTATCTGCACCAGAATATTGGTAAAGGGCACAAAGGGGAGATAACCACAGGCCCTGTCAATCAAAGAAAACAGGCTAAAGAAATGCAAACTGGCACACACATTACAAATGAATAATGTCACCCAACTAAAGCTTATCTTATGACTTAAAAAGAACATTTTGTATTATAAATAGAAGCTGTGCTTACAAGTCATGTCAAAGGTATCAATATAGACTGGTCCACAAATATTCAGGGATTAGGTTGCATCTGAGGATGATTGACAGATGAGAATGAAAGGATTAAACAATGATGATGTGATGCAAAGTGCTTTATGCACATTCATTTATGCATCGTCTCCTCTTAGCCTGGCTGGGGATAGCCATGGCTTTGTTAGATAGGCTGCTAAAAGTAGCTTTAGAATGCCAGGATTTCTCTGCAAAGGTTTCAACATCTCGACGTTTAGTTGCACTGTTGACAGGAATTTTTTTTTAATTCCTTTGCCTGCTTTGGATAAATTGTAATGATGTTATTTTTGAAATAGGGATGAGAATACCAAATTAATTTGTCACCATCTACTGTAGTTTTCTATAAAACTGTAAAAATATTTGTCTACATTTCCATCTGGGAGTTGGTTAATAGATGTGCTAAATGCTCCTCATACTATAACAACCTGACACTGCTGTTCATTCCCCTTAAACTTTAGCAAGCTTTAAATCTGAGCATTGGTTCAAAATTTCTATTTTTCCCCAACTAAATTTCTCAAAAAAAAAAAGAAAAAAAAAAAAAGAAAAACACGAACAACCCACCCACCTTTTCAGTACTGCCACTGTATATGGAAGGCAGTAAAGAAGGCAGAGATGAGATGATGCTGTTCCGTGCCATCTCCTTGTTTGATATTTTGCAGTAACGCTCAAACTGAAACATGTAAACGAGGCCTGCTCTGGGTTTCCTGGAGAAATCAAAGAGATGGCTTCTGCCGACATTGCTCGAGATTTACCACTCAACTGCTGGCGTCATTACCGCTGCTGCCGGTGCTTTTGTTTCCCACAGTGGAGTCACACACAACCGTGGCATGTCCCAGCATGATTTTAATTGCCAGTGGGACTGTGGCCACTTCAGTGGGAGATGAGTTCTGATGGCTTGTTATGGAAATGAAAGGAACGAGCAACATCCATTTACAGAGCAATGGGTGTAACCCTTCCCTTGTACCTCATAAAGGGATTTGCCATGTAAGCCGTCCAGAACAGGTAGTCAGCGTGTCTCTGGCAGTCTATAGGATGTTGAGTCTTTTTGCAGAAAAATGTGTACTGCCCAAAAGCAACTGCGACAACACTTTCAGAAACTGCTTGTTTTTGTTTGCAACTGCGGCTTTCTTTCCTGAAACTTGAGATTTTAAATTGCTTGCTTTAATGTCAGTGAGCAAGAAAGGTAACTGTGGTAGTAAACCGGTTGAGGTAATTTTGGGGGCGTCAGACAGATCTACCATTAAACCGCTGTCCTGAATTTTACTTCAGATTGTGGCAGCTGTGGCTTCCCTGTTCACGGCCCTCTATAGTGCTGGTCTGTCTCTGACAGCTGGAGTTTCCCCCCTTTCTCTTTGCCTCCTTCTTTGTCTCCCTGTCTGTCTTTGCGCGTCACATTCACGCTTTTCCTTCGCCTCTTTTCTTCCCTCTTTCTTTTTTTCTGTCTGTGAATGGCAAATTGACCAGTACCCCAACCTCCTCCACTTGTCTGTGTTTCACACATCTCTTTTAGGGACTGTTTGTGCTTTATGTGCCTGCTTGCAGAAAAAAAAAAACAACCCAAAAACTCCCAGGTGTATTGAGGTTCTAGAGATTTCAAAACTCAAGTTTTAATGAAGTCAAGTAACAAAGCTGCATTGCCATCCCCGGGCCATTTGTGCTGTGACCACATGTGCACACTCTGTATTGGAGACAGGTAGTTTGATGTCCACATTTAACAACAGAACTGTACATTTTGTCTCCGTACATTGTTTTTTTTTTGTGTTTTATCTCTCAGTCTGTCATTCTCCCTCACTGCTACATCTTTTCCTTCCTGTGCTCTTTTCTTTTTTAGTCTTTTAGGATTACGAGGCCTTGTAAATCTAGTCTTACACCTTGCTCAGTTATTTGATCTAGATTTAGCATTATGATATTCCCCTTGTCAAAATGATCCTTATTTTAAATGACACAGCTCACTGCTGGGAAAATGAAACCTCCGTAGCTGCCAGCCCCTTTGAATGTCCCTGTGAGTTTATTAAAAGCACCAGCTTCCCCGTTCCAACTCAGATCTGCACAGCTGCACGAGTCCGAAAGAATATTCAAGGACAAAAGTCCATAATGTAATTCATGCAACAGAATGCCGGATCATTATCTTTGGTGAGCGTCACTTTATTGCTGTGAGCCCTCCCAAATATTTCCAGCGTTAAAGAACATTATTTCCTATTAGACTTCTCCTTTTTCAAGCAGTGTCTGCTGTGCAGATAGCACGCAGAGTAGAAGAAAGAGAGGGAATGTTATGTTGTGCAGGCTATTATCCAAACCTGACATTGCATTTCAATGCTTGTGGCACAGGTTTTATCCCCGTGAGTGACCAAGAAGTCCGGCTGGAAAAAATTTTTTTTTTTTTCTTTATCTCTTGAAATAAATGCACTTTTGAAATCAGGTTTTACAACTGACACTAAATGCTCTCACCGAGACCAAGAGACAGTCTGATAGTAAGCAAAGACAACTTTGACCAAGACGACAGGAAAGTGACAAGCAACTTGATGGGAATTCTTCACTGTCACTCTCGTGTCACCCCTGAAAAAAACAGATGTGCAGCCAACATGAATAAGCCCCTCCTCAGATGGAGGATGACACAAGGAGTTGTTTTTCCCCCTGTGGTAATGGCTGCTGTGCTGAAGCTGGAGATGGGTTTAAATCCCTGACCCGTCAGTTCCTTTGCTTTCAGTGGCCTCAGTGGAACTGCTCCAGATGAAAATGGGGCCAGAGCAGAGACATATGAATGACTGTTTGTTTGGTGGTCAGACACAATCACCAACTGAGTGACCCAGTTAGCGGGTAGTCAAAGCGATGCTCAGTTTGATTCATGCATTTTTTTTTAAAATGTTTCAGACTTTCTAAATGGATCTGGTGTTCCTTTTTATGCTTTCCACCAATATTTATGCTTCAATTGAAATATAAATGATTTGTAAATGTGAATGCTAGTGTAATTATTATTATTATTATTTTTCACTGCAGATATAATATGAATACACTTTCTCTTTTGTTTGAATAATTGCCAGAGCGCTTATAAATGGAGGGTACGTGTGTGCGATTCTTCTTTCCTCTGCTTCCCTTTTTTCTGCTGTGGTCTCCTTGGTTGCGGGTGGAGAGTAATTAGGTTTTCTAGGGGATTGAGGGGCTCTTACAATGCTTACCAATGGCAGCCGTCAGGCAGGCTAGTGCTGGCAGGGCAGAGAGGACAGAGGGCTGTGCAGGAGCCTGGCACTGCTAAACCTGATGCTGACTGACAGTAATGAGGACAGCTTGCTAGCCAGGATAGAGAGGAGAGGCGTGCAGAGGAGAGGAGGGCATGGTCCTCCACCATACCTCTCAAGACCTCTTATCAAAGCCTCTGTGCGTGCACGCACGCACGCACACACACACACACATACGCACACACACACACACACACGTACCACTAGGAATACAAACACAAGTGCACACAAGTTCAAGATGTACAAGGTAGACCAGAGCAGATGCATCATAGGTCTGTGTTATACCCGTGTTCTTTGGCTTTATTTATAAATCTTCTAAAAAGAATCAGAAATAAGGTCAATTGTGATTAATGGAAAAACAACAAAAAGCAGGATTTAACACAACTGGGATACTTTTTGTTCAGTTCCTGAAAAATAGCCTTTAGGAAGGAACAGTGTATTTCTGCAAATATGTACGGTAAATTACTTTAGTATTGTTTGATGTTGTTTGTGTGTTGCTGTAGTTACAAAGCGATTGACTGCAGTTAGTTATTAGTGTGTGTTTTTGCAGTTGTTTCTGATCACAGTGCCACCGAGAACCTGAGTGGCTGTGGTCAGCACAAAGCAGCAGTGATGCTGACCTTGGGCCCTCTTCAGCTGTAGCACCCTTCCATATTAGCGCTCTTCAATAATGTGGCGGGTCTTGTAAAAAAAAAAAAAAATGGTTTCACAATAGCAGCATCCTTTTTCCATCCTTTAAGTCTCCACCATCCAAGGCATTACATCGGGGAGGGGCTTTAGAAGGCATTTCCAATTTTTTAACCGTGACCTCTTTGAGATTGTGTTCGAATGAAACACAGGGAATAATTAAAAAGGGACGGCCAGCTTAATCAGGATGATGAGTTCTATTGTGTTGTCAGACACATTACCTTGCCATCCAATTTTGATTTCTCATTGCTTCTCAATAACTTTACACCTGTGTTTCTGCTTTTGTACATGCTGTCTGGGATTGGTACAACAAAGAGTGACATATGGCAACCACAGCAAGAGAGGCTCAGGGGTGTCGAGATGTGTGAAGTTATTACAAATAGACCTGTGGCTATTTATAATAGTAGCATTTCTTGTGAGGAAAAAAGGAGGAGAACCTCAGTATATGTTTATTTCGTCTCGATTACTAAACTAGCAAATACGCATTTGAACTATAAATGCGACTTTTGCTTCAAATTGAGTTTTGAGGTCAAACTAAACCAGTGCTTATTTATTCTTCACTTTTGATGAGAAAAAGACTGACAGAACATGTCGTGTTTTCTAAATCTGTGTGTGCGTGCGTGTGTGTTTAAGGTTTCTTCATGACTCATCTCCAACAGTGAGGTTTTAAACATTCAGCAGCTACACTGCATCCAGAGTTGATTTGTAATTATAAAAGTGAAGCTTAAGTGTGATCATTTTGAGTTGGATGTGTCTGTCTGACTGGAAGGATGCCTGACCAGCTCACTGAAGTGTTCTGCCATGATTGGATCCAGTTGTCATTCTAGTGTAAGATATTGGAATTTCACCCGCCAGATAGCTCTTTCTCACTTTGACGTTGTTTGACAGTTCAGTTTTTATGTGCTGTCCTGATTCTTTCTTCTTCTTTTTTTTTTTTTCCCAGGGCACCAGCCTCTCAGATTAAGACTGATATTCTTTCAGCTAGACAACTCTGTCAGGTTATTAGCTGTGCTATTGTTGGTGCTGTGATTAGTAGTGATGGTCAATAGCTTTTTGTTGCCCTTTTCTGGCTGAACTGCTTGTTTGCAACACGTTCCTGAATCTGAGCTCAGGGGTTGAGGAGGTTGCACGGGATCTTTTTAACATAATTTTCCCCCCAATGCTTGGATCATGTGACTAACTCTGTGCAGAGGTAGCTCATAAGTACATAAACCCTTTCCCAGTGTAATAATTTGTTTCGTCACTGCTCTCACACAGTCAATAGAGTAACACTCTAATAATAACCAAACATAGACAACAAATAACAAGCCACTAATGGAAATATATTCTTTGCTGTAATTACACATTTTGGAACCTGCATTATTATTTTGCCTGTTGCTCTCATCAGCTGCGTTTTCTTTGTGTTGCCCCCCAAAATATCTCTACTTGAAGGTGACTGTGGTGCCTCTGTTATCACTGTGATGTATGAATATTATGTAATTAGCTGAAAACATCAAAAACTTCGAAAGCTTTGTTGTTTTAATTAAAATATGCTAAAATTACGGGTGAATTGCGCTTTCACTTAAACAGATGGTGTTGATATAAGATAAAAAGGTTAACAGGATATAAGTGCTTCACGATTATGAGCATGATGCAGTGTAACTTAGTTCTAAAGTAGTAGCATCCTTTGCACAGGCACTGATTACTCACTTATACTGAGTTATGTGTACTTTTTTTCCTGCGTACTCAGAAGTATAGTCGATCGTAGCTGAGTACATGAATACGCAATGCTCATGGGACTGCAGATGTTTAAATCAAGTCATTAATTTAGCAGTGCTGTGATCATTATTTTAGTTATGTCTAGACTTTGAGTGTTGTGGATGTGTTTTGTGGTTTCCAGTGTTTGTGTGGCCAAGAAAAATGGCCAAGACTCCTGTTGAGATTAATGAAGGAGTGTAGTTGTTCAGGGTTGTTGTGCAAGTGTTACTAAAACCAGTGTTAACTGTGTGGTGTATGGGGCACAGGAATGTGACATAAACTGAAGTCTCTGTCTGTTAGCACATAATGTAAATACACAAATACAAGTGCTCTTCATTTTCTAAAAAAAAGTCTAGGCTGACTACAGTAACATTTTCTGAGTTAATTTACTGGAAAAATTTGTTAAGCCAAGGTTGTATAAAATGCATTTAGCTTAAATAATAGAGCTCCTTTACTTTGTATGCTATGTTATTATAGTATATTATATATTATATTAAATTCATGTGACTTATCCTCCTTGTGGGTCAGCCACACTAGAGTAAAAATAGGATGGCAACCTCCCAGTGATTCCAATGAATCTATTGGAAGTAGTTGCAGCAACGAGCTGATCACTCAGAAGTTGAGCGTGCAACACCTTTAACCGCTGGGTGGCCACTTCAGATTGCAAGACACAGGTCAGCTGGTGGGAGGCAACTTGTCTCCAGACAGTTGTGGTCTGGCATAGACTGACTGCAGTCACTCTCAGACAGATCGGTGCCTAATTTATAAGCGCTGACAGATGACCAACAGGTTGCAATCAATCTGTCTGATGAGCACAACTCATCTGTGACACATGGTTGCTAGTAGCATTCTGTTATATTCCTACAAACGATTAAGGTTGCCCAGCGCCCATGTCATTTTGCAGTTAAACTGATAAATCAACAGCTGTTATTATTGCCGTGTTATTTTTGGACTTTTTGCCTTTATTTGTCAGTTTAACAGTAAAGAGCAGACAGGAGGAGAGAGCAGGGGTAGACACGCAGCAAAGGGCCGCTGGTCGGACTCGAACCCAGCCTGTGCATTTCAGCTATAAGGCTTATGGGCGACAATGAGCCAAACTGGCGCCCATTCTTGCTGTTTTATCACCATCTTGACATACCAAAGCCTCTTTGAGGAGGGCAACTGACTGCGAGTGTACACAAACTTCGAAGCAACCGTTTCAAAGGCAAAGAGATCACACGCTGATTGCACACAGTTGCAATAATGTTGGTTGTGTCACTGTTTTCCCTGGTGTGACTGTAGCACTAAGTACTGCATAGTAAAAAAAAAGAAAAAAAAAGTATAACTGTCCTCTTGGAAGTTGATTTTAGTTAATTTTAAGGCAACAAGTGTGCATATTTTAAAATTAATGTTATTAAATTTTACAGTGTAATAGCTCCTAAATGGTCCCATGTGGCAGAAAACCTGCATGGCATTCTTGGAAAATCTAGATATATTCAGAGAGTTTGGGTAAAGCAAAGAAAGATATGTGAGAGCAGAGGCTGTGAGGCGCACTGCTGCTCTGTTATGGCAGGTTATACGGGGTTGTCTGTCTCTCAAATTCGTAATAATGTACCATTTTTCAACCTAAATGGAAAAAATTTGTAACTTTCCGCAATCTGCACTGAACTTAATTCATATGTTTATTTTTATATGATGACAGCTGCGGCAGTGTGTCACACTGTGCACCTAAAAAAAAAATATATATATATATATATGGTACGCATGTGTTACACACCAAGTCTTCAATACTGAATTACTGCATCTAAGTCAGGGCGCTAAAGAGCTTAGCTGTTCCTCTACATAATGCCTCGGTCCTCAGCTGTGACCTTTCTCTTCCGCACATCATTCACGATTATACTGCTGACATGTTGGCTCATGCCAATAATTTTTCATTGGAGGCAGTGTCAGCCACATCATATTTTATCATCTGGATAAATTTGTGTTGTGTTTTCATGTGGGCCCACCATAATTTGTATTTGTCTGTTTATGTGTCTGTCCTAGAGATTAGATTTTGCATTTAATTTAAGTCGGCAAAGAATTCAGATGTAAACACAATCTGGCGCCAGGAGGGAAAACATGCTTATATCTGTGTGTAGTATCAAAATGAGTAATATGTAATATGAATAGAATACAGCGTATGTGTCAGTACAAAAAGTGAGGCATGCATTGGACACCGTGTGTGTGCACAGACTCAGGCTATAATGATCACACAGTGCTTGAAAAATCGACAAGAAAAGGGGAAGAATATTAAAAAACTGCATCATTTAAACTATTTGATTCTTACTTATAGGCAATATTTTCTATGGATGAACAGTGTTCAAATGCAGATTTTTACAGCCAGAGTCAAATTTAATTCGTTTCATGCTTAATGAAATGGTCTCCGGAGTGATGTTGTTTCCAAGTGCACCTTATGCACTTCTGTGGCTCCAGACATAGAAGTCAAAAAATGTGACTTTATTATACAGTATTTGAGTGCTCTGTCTGCAAATAACAAAATAGACCTTGTAACAGAAGGTGCCTTTTTTTCCCCCACGTTTTATTTTTCGTTTAAAAATGACAAGCTACTTTGTGCTGCAGTTGCAAAATCAACAGGAGTAAGTGCATGTTCAAATTGATGTTGAATTAATAAAGAGTGGTGATTATAGACAACAGGTCTTTATACATTTTTTCCCGTAACAATATAAGTAATGCTGGAGCTAGATAGCCTTTGTAGTGCACGTGTGACAGTGCTAATTATCTTCACTGAGTCCTAAACAATAATAAACCATCACCTCCACACATACATCAGGCTTTCTCGGTTGGTGACCTTGTCATACAATCCAGTTTCAAAAACTGCATCATCTGCTCTACAGATCATAAATACTACTCAGTGTTTTTTTAACAAAAGAAATGCTTAAATACTGTTTCAGGTGGGACTTAAATGTTCTCTATGTAATTGAAACCGTTGCTTAACTAAAGTAATTACTGCACATTATCCATTCTCAGAAAATATTCAGAGGTAATGTCAGTGCCATGCTTGGCTGTTCACAAATTTGATTTATTGTGCCAATTGTGAGATTTCAGTATTTCCAGTGAATTAATTCAATGGTAAATTGGATATCATATGTCTTGGCAGCACTTTTTTCAATTTCTAATATTTGCCGCTCACAGCCATGCACCTCACATCCACTGTTTTCCTCTGTTCAGAGGGTTTCACAGGGCTGTCGCTTTGGACTTCCATTTAAAGTAAAACTGCCTTTGCCACATGGTGTGGAGCTTGTTGCTTTTAAAAGAAATGAGGGGACCTAATTTAATTGACCGTGATTGACACTGGCTCCTACCACATCAACTGGTAATTTATTCCTTCTAATCCAACCTTTTTTGCAACTGCACTGCAGGTGTGCCGCTGCCGGGCCAGCATCTTTGGATGCAAAATTACCAAAAAATGGCTTCTTGCACCTACATGCTCTACATGTGGTACAGCAGTGCCATGAATTTGGACCACTGCCTGTGCTTTCACCTTGATTCATTAAAAGAAGATCCCCTGTGACACACAGTTGGGAAATGCAAAAACATCCCAGCGAATGAAAAAAAGAGTCCCCCCCCCCCCCCCTCCTCCTCCTCTCTCCTCTCCTGCTAGTCGAGAATGTGAAATAACCACAAGCAGGTCAACTTTGGCTTGTAACAGTTATTTTGTGACTTAATTTTCTCCCGTGTTATCATACAATAATGAAAGTGTTGACAGATTCATTTCCTTGCTGCTACCGCCTAAGACCGTTTTGTGATTTCTAATTGATAGCTACATGCGGCATTTTTATAGCACTAGCCCGTTTTTATAGCACTTTTAATTAGGCCAACTTTGACCTTCTGTTCGCTTTGCATTTATATTGCTCCAAATTATTTTCACCTTCTTTCTTCATTAACTTTAGTCAAATGAATACAGTCATTTATAACATAATAATCCATACATGCACTCAAATAAATTAGCAGTAGTCTGTAAAATGAATTCTTTTATGACACACAAACAGGTTTTTGTGAAAGAAAAAAATATTCCTTTTTTTCCTGCAATTTTTAAGTAAAGAGCAGGCGGCATAGAAAACAGAAAATAAGTGAATAAAAATACCTCAGTGGGATAAGTCTGTAATAACCACTTAGTTGACTAATTTACAAAGAGGGGAAGCCCTTACCTGTGTCATTAGGGAATACAGATGTATGATGACTCTCCATTCAGATAAATCCTTCACATGGAACTAGTTAATCTCCCATGTAATACTGAGCAGATGTGTATATTGGTAAATGAATAAACACCAGCATCAGATGAATCTCAATTGACGAGGTGTTAAGTATTCATTTGGACTTCATCTTCTGCATGAATATTGAATTTGCAGGCACATGCGCGCCGGCTTGCAGCACAGTAGCCAAAGAATTCGGAAACATTGAGCTTTAACTCTCATTGTGACACTTGGCGATTTATGCAAAGTGCGGCACAGCTTTCACTGTTTGAACGCAGTCACGGTCTGAGACCAGATAGTCAGGTGTTTACAGGGCTGCCACGGGGTGCGTTCACTTTTAAGAATGTGCATCCTGTGTAAGTCGTGCATCTTAACAAGGACAATTGCAGGGAAATGTGGGAGCAGGCGCGAGGGGATGAATTTACTGTAACAGCAGAGCAGAAAGGTGAATGACAAGATTTCCTTCATTGCGCACGGAAGACACCGATGAAGAACAAAACTAGGGTATGAATCAGTGCAGTTAAACAAATTTGCATTTGGTGCAGTTCCCTCCGACTAAAAGTCAACCTGTAGTTAGCATTTGATGGTAGCAGGCTGTCAGCAA
This sequence comes from Cichlasoma orientale, assembly GCA_034780415.1. Taxonomy (NCBI): domain Eukaryota; kingdom Metazoa; phylum Chordata; class Actinopteri; order Cichliformes; family Cichlidae; genus Cichlasoma; species Cichlasoma orientale. The sequence continues at coordinate 152,673 of JAVDPK010001732.1, read as the reverse complement.
ACCAAATTGCATTGACCCCCCATTTTCAAATTAAACAAACACGGCATCTTCTCCGGAAACGTCCTCTCTTTTGACCTTAACCTTCCACTGAAGAAACAGTTCATGGCTGATGCTAGTTCAAGCAAGAAAGAAGTAACACAGGGGCTGCATTCTGAATCCTTTTAGAACTGGGGTGGCTGCTTTTTAAAGTTTTAAGGAATACACAGATTTGGCAAGCTGCGTTATCTGAAGTACTTAATATGCATAAAATAGACAGGGCCTCCGCTGTTGATAAAAAAACCCCAGCAAACACTAGCATCTATGAATGCATTAAAAAGTAAATAGTGGCAAAGAATTCATTAACGTTATTGGTAATTATGTTTGTGCCACTTAATGAGGCCCCTGGTTTGCGCCACAGTGGAGTGGACGGTTATTAGACGGCGCTGATGTTTAAAATAAAAGTAGAGGCGTAGTTTTACATTTGAACTCTTCTGACCTCCATTCTGCTCTCTGTCTGGCTTTGTGTGAAGTGTAGCATATTTGGGTGTGAATGAGTTTGTCTTTCTGTCCGTGTGGCTCACCTCTCTACCCTCTTTGCAGCATGAGAGCCTTTATCTGCTTGGATGACTTTATACCTGTATTACTAGTTTAATTTCCTTACCTGCTTAATTGAAATTCACATCTCTTTCTTCTCATGTGTCTTCCTGTGGTGTGTGTGTGTATATAAATGTGTGTGTGTGTGTGTGTGTGTGTGTGTGTGTGTGTGTGTGAGAGAGAGAGAGAGGGGATATTAGTGAAGATGTATTTTCATTCTGAAAGTGGCAAGTGATGGACAGGATCTCACAGACAATGCAGCCCCCCCCAACTACCCTCAATCTTTTTGTCTGCTGAACCTGTCTTTTAGATACCTTTCAACCTTGTCTCTTTCTTTTGCACTCTCTATTCCCAAGTCCTTCTTTTCCCCGGATTGCCTCAGCTTGATAAAGCTGGTGCTAAATTTAGAGACATATTTCTCAAAGTCACCAGGACTAAAAAGAGAGAAGACCACAGACAAAATGGCCCCTCTAATCCATGTTTATCATCTTTTATTTATCTCTTTGACAAACGTGAAGTCGTCACAGAAATGCCCCTCTCTCTTTTGTCTCTCTGAGGCTGCCATAACTTTTTCCTGTCCTCCAATTAAATGTCACTGGCTGCATTCTCGTCTCAGAAGGCCACATTTAAACCGACAGCATGTTCAAATGACATCATTCAGCTTAGTGGGGTTGTGCTTTATACAATTAAGGCTTGTTGAGATTCTAATAGAATACTTTGCCATTAAAATTACAGCTGCAAATGTGCTGTCATTGAGTTTGGCCTTCATTACGCACCCCTTATATCCTCAATTTCTTTGTTAGACCTGAGATCGTTTGATTACAGCGTGGCACCGACAATAAAGAAATTATGTGTGTTCCTCCTGGAGTGGTTTCAGCTTAGAAGCTCGGCTCATCTAATTTTTGTGAAGAAACCTGCTTATCCACTGGATAAGACATTAGCAAATAAAAGCAATAAAGCAGAGCCATGGAGGCAAAAATAAAGGTGTAATCGGGATCTGTAACTGAACTGTAGCCAAAGAGGAAAGACACGAGTTGTTAAAAGATACCACAAGACAGGATGGAGCATGTTATACAACCAAAGTTACAAGTCGGACATTTTAGTAATAAATGTCAGCATGTTTAAAAACCTGTGAATTTTTTTTTTTTTTTTAAGACAGGAGCAGAACAAGGGAGGAGATGAGAGAAAATTCTGAGCAACAACATAACATCAGATACATAAATGAAAGCCGTTCAGCAGCTCGACCTTGTGTCAGTATAGTAGTATATTACTCTCATTATATGAGCAGTACAGAAATACTAGCAATGCGTGTTAATCTGCTAGATTTCGGTAAAACTCCCTGAATTGTGTTTATTAATATTACTCATGCGTGGAATGCTGTGGATAGCGAGGTGCTTGCAAGTGGCAGAATATGCCTTCCTGTAGTTGTGCTGGTTTATTTTGTAAAGCACCGGCAAAATAGTTTGTAATTAGAATGTAGTTTATTCGCCTTCTATGCAGCATACAGATGGATCGATTCACTGAACAATATCCGCATTCCTCACTGTAATGTCTCAAGAAGCAAGGTAATGGCTTGGACAGAAGACCAGCTTCTCTGTCTCTTTCTCCCTCATTCTCTCTTTTTTTCTCCCCTCATTCTTTCTCACTGCTTTTATAACTTTCTTATCTGCCTGTTTCCAGGAATACTTCTCCTTTATCCTCTTCTCTGTAGCATGTCTTTGCCTCTTGTTTATATTGAATATGAAGGGTGGAATATCCCCCCCGCCTGTGCAGTAAAAGTGGTATCCTGCAGTGGACCTCCATTACACTATACTGTACATTCTTCAGAAGGGGAAAGAATAATTAGTTTGCCATTTTCATTCATAGTGCAATTATCTTGTAGATTATGGAGAATTTCAGGTGTCTTTAGGTAAACAGTGTCAGTCCCCGAGAATAAGACTAGATAGCTTTACCTTCACAAAAGCACATTAGCCAGACACTGAATTGTATCTTGGCTGATTGCGGTGTAATTTTGCTTATTATCGGTCTTCGACGGCTATAACTGTATCATATTTTTAATCCTTTGACATTCTATTCTGGTCATCAGGATATAGAGAGAAAAAAACAAAACAAACTACGGTTACAGTGTCTGGCTAGCTTTCTCATGCGGTTGCTATATCATTTGCATACATGCTGCTTTCACAGATTGATTTTCTATGCTGCAGAGCTGTGGTTCGTGGCAAAATTCAGTACATTAAGCGGTATTCCAAAGCAGGAAAACAACTAATGTGGAAATAATTCTCAAAATCTTAAAAACAAGTGCACATTTGTGAATTTTATATACCATGTAATACCGTTTTCCATTCAAACGCCTGGTTACATATCCAGATTATATCGCTGATATTCACAGGAAAAGTTGTATAAATCATCATTCAAAGTAAGCAAAAAGAAAAAAAAAAGGATTATGCTTGAAATTCCAAGTTCTATGCTAATATTAAGAAGGGATGTGATTTTTTGAGGGCGCTGTAGCAATATAAAGTAGGTGGCAAATGTGAGCGTCAGACTCCTATTAATATTGATCTTTTTGGCTGGACTTGTTCTCTAACTGTGTTTTAATTGTAGAGGAAACAAAGAAGACATTCTGACTCATAGTAACTGCCTGTGAGGTATAGCTTTAGCAGACATGAGGGCTGCATAAAAACTCTGCCTTGTACTTGCCGCCTGACATTTCCCAGCCTTTGATCGATGAGCTTGCCACTAGCTCCTTCACTCTGGGCAAGTCCTTCTCTCTCTGTCACTGTGAACTGCACAAGATGGTGATGTTAGCACCTCCTTAAGCAAGATTATGAGCATAACATCTCGCCGTTTCTGGAGATACCATGTTACATTATGCCGCTGTGGAATCCTTGGTAGGAATAATGCAAAGCAGGACATTAGGAATTGATGTGGGAAAAAAAAAATCCTTTGGATTTCTGTATGTGACTGCACTGCATTACTGCAACAGGTGTGTTAACACTGGCTTTGATGCACCATCATTGATTACATTGAATATGCAAATTCAGGATGGATACATGATTGTAGTGAAGCAAACCCAAGTTTCTCTTTAATGGCGTCAAGATGTTGTTGTCTTTGATTTGCATTCCCGCCATCCTGTGTTGCACTAATTAAACGAAGATAATCATGTACCACAGTCTAGTATTTCCTTGCTTTAATAATCATGCACTGCATTGATACTGATACGTTGTATTTTAAAGTCCACTCAAATGCACGCAATGCAAAAGATAAAGTGTAGAACTGTTGGTACTTTTTCCCCAAGTCTTAATTTAAAACTGTTGTTGTGGTTCCTTAAAGTGAATCAACATGATTATCTTTCATTTTGTGGTAATTTGGTTTTAAATCTCTGGGTTAAATTGGGATTTGTTATGTGGGAAGGGAGGTTGATTTAGCTGAGTAATTGCCAGGGTTTGCACCATTATGTAGCAGCAGTAGTCTTTGTGCCAAATGCAGCTTCATATAGCATTATAGGGATCTAATGAGCTTTACAAAGTCATTATGATTCACATACTTAGTCCATTTATTTCATTATTCAGAAAATGTCCTTAGTGACACACTTGCATAATCCACAGTCTCAGTTAATCTGAACTTTGATAGGTTGATAAATTGAACCGTGTTCGGCTGGACGTCGTCGCCGTGCAAGTAGTCTGCAGACCTTTTCTTTGTATTATGCTTTACATGCAGTGTTTCACTGGGATTTAAGCTAGTGAACTAGTCACATAATCACAATGTTGAGAACAAAATCCAGTCAGGTATGAATTATTTTATCTGAAAATATGTACACTCGGCTTACCAGAAAAGTAAGACTTGTCACTTTCAGCACCAGTTCAGTGGTTCTCAGTGGAAATTTAAATCTTAATAAACTGGGTCACTCACATTGTGTGTAGTTTAAATTATTTTTAAAGATGTTGGCTGTTAGTAACTGCTGGGCTTTGCTGTTTTTTTTGTTTTTTTTTCTGTGCAAATGTTTGTCAGACGGGATTGAATTGAATTTGTTGGGAACAATTTTCGGCCTAATTCAGCCTATTTTCAGTCTTTCTTGTAAATATTACTGCAGCAGGACGGTGTGCACAGGAGTGACTCAAAATACACAACAATGCCCACGTTCAACACAATAAAGAAAACTGGACCTAGTGCAAAGAAGTGGCTCAGTGATGTGTGTTTTTGTATAATTTAAGAATTTCACATATAAATTGCAATATGGGAGTAACAACGAGAGCCTTTACTGCTCTGAGAACGTGGAGGTACAAAGCACAATACCTACAGGTGCAAACGCACGATGCACCAATTTTGTTTCCTGCAAATGAGATAAAATCATAATCATAATATTGAACAAAGAATTCAGGATTATCCACTTGCGTAAGCACAACTTCTGACATCTTTAGCCAGAATGTGACCCATTTAAAACCTTGGAGGAAATCTTGCCCGCATGCTGTGAAGAAACAAGCAGCTGGTCGAAGACCGGCTCTGACACAGTGTATTCTGCTTTGACTGTTTGTGCAAAAAAAAAAAAAAAAAAAAAAAAAGGTGTTATGGAAATTCACAGAGATTGAAACAACCTCCATGACCTAAATCTAAACGACATGCCTAGACATATATTTTCACTTCTTTGTCTGAGAAATGAGAAGGAAAAGCGACCTTTTTTTTTTTAAACTGCGTAGAAAGAAAACAGGGTTTTACTTTTTTCCCCTTTTTTATCGAAAACAGTCTATGTGTGTAGAGGCAAGCATCATGCAGTGGAGTGCAATAAACAGCACCTTTGGCCTGCATAACAGACAAAAGGACAGGAAGTTCTCTTTTTCTTGTTTGTGGAATATTGTTTTCTTAACTCAGGAAGAGGGAGGCAGCTGAGAAAGCAAGGACAGTGGATTTCTTTTAGGCTCTTGGGTGGGGCTTGGGGCCTCAAGGATGAAACAGGGGGCGGATGGGAGAAGTAAATGCCAGCACCCTGCTGAGTAACAGGCATGGAGGCCTTTTGACTTGGTTGCCATGTTACTGACCCTTTGGTCGCTGGTATCCTCTCACTCAGACTCGCAGATGGAGGGAGAGCCTTGTGATATGAAGAGGAAAATGGAGCTGGAGAGGAGGACAGGCAAAGTTTTTTTATTCACAGCTTTGAGGGTGAGGTGGGGGGGGGTTGTGAGGGTGTCTGGTCTGTGGATGGCAGGTGGTGGTCAGAGTCAGGGTCATCTACCTGTCTTTCTATCTTATGCCTGATGTGATAACAAGAATCGAACAGCTGAAACAAGTACAGCGCTCTCCATGCTTGAAGGCACATAGTGCTGAGTTTATTGAACCAGTCAGTGTCATATTTAAAATCACCGAATTTGGTATAATATAGATTATGCTATTCAAACAGACCTTTAGAGAAATGCAGAGTGCTGTAAGTCGTAGGTGAGCTGCACAGTAGGAGTACAGTGATGGAGAGGAGAGCTGGAAGGCTTGTGAGGAAGCGACTGGTGTAGTTCCTGACTGACTTATGTAGACATGTGCAAATGGTCTGTTGGTCTGTTGTGGGGTTTCATCTGGTAAAGAACAATTTCAAAAGATAAAGACAACCAGTTTATTTTAGGATTAAAGTCTAGTAATCCATCACCGTGGCCCAGGAGTTGAGCTGTGTTGAGATCCGGTGCCTGTGAAGGCAGTAACATATGTAGTGACCCCTTAGATTGGGTCTTTGTCCTGTCTGGATTTAATATCTTCATCGTAGGATAGAGGTGATCTCTCAGAACAACTTTGTACTGATATGCAGGGACCCTTTGCTCGGGGACAAGTGGACGTAAACCAGCAGCAAAGCTGCAAAAGAGAGCCACTGGATCTCCTCGCTGTAGGGATCAGGCAGTGGCCTACAAGTACAGTTTACTCGACATAAACCATAAACACATTCAGCGTTTTGTTGAGAATATGGGGAGGATGACTCATCTGACCGTATCACTTTTTTTCCCGCATCTATGTTTTTTGCACCGCTGAACTCTCAAATGTGCATTCATCTTTGTAATAAGAGGGTTAGGCACTGAAACCCTACTATAACATCGCTGTCTATGTAATTGTCGACAGACTATTTTTGCTAACAGAGTCGGATCATATCTTGCATTGCCATTCTCAGTCACCCAAGGAAGAGTTTCTCTTCTGTTATTCCTTCCATACTGCACTAATGCACTAGCATCATGGCCATCAAATGTTTGCTGTCAAATACAATTTCTGACCTATTTAAGGACGTCATTACCGTACATCTAAAAACAGACCTACTTTCAGCACCGCTGAAACGCTAGAAGGTTTAGCACTAAAGCTTCAGACATCCATGCCCAAACACTGAACCCGGATCTTTTCCTCTTGCCGTCTTGGTACAAACTTGCAAACAACTGGGTTTTGCGCAGCGTTTTTATACATACCGCAGAGTATGATTGGCTGTTAATTGCTTAATTGTACCGCGCGGTGCACCTGTGTGAAAGCATCTGGGTTCGTTGTGTTTCTCACTCATTTATTCATGTTATTCCTTTGTCACCCATCTGTAGATCTTATAATGTTCTGTTTTAATATTTCGACGTGCCCAGCCGCTAAATGTCAAGCAGCTTGGGAACAGTTGCATGTTTCAAATGTTTAAGCTGCAAATGTTATTTACACTTGTGTTGACTAGCGGTATAAGAGCAAATGTTGTAGCTGAATATTAATGTGAACAGAGCAAATATGTTTGCTGCCACATCCTTCAGAAGTGTGCACATACGCTGTCAACACTTGCTGAAAGCAAATCTCAATTTAAGCTTTAGTTAAGTGAAAAGTTGTATTTATGGTTGTGCAGTAACTGTAGGTCACCCCAGGACTAAACTAGCAAAAAAGGGACCTGTCATTTTCCCCGTGTATGTGTTCATCAGTAGAGTCAATCCCAGCTGTCATAGGGCGAGAGGTGGGGTACACCTTAGACAGGTTGCCTTTCTATCGCAGGGCTAACACAGAGATGCAGACAACCATTCACATGCATGGTCAATTTAGAACTGGCAGTTAACCTAGCCCATGCATGTATTTGGACTGTGGGAGGAAGCTGGAGCACCCAGAGAGAATCCACGCAAGCACAGGGAGAACATGCAAACTCCACGCAGAAATGCCCCGGCCAGATGGTGGAGTCGACCCCAGGACCCTCTTGCTGTTAAGCAACAGTGCTAGCTGTGCTGCCCCGAAAATGACAAAATGTTTGGAGGAAGTTTCGCCTGCACATCTTGCTTAAAATCCACTTTTGTCAGATAGACACAAAGCTAAGGGGCAAACATGGCAATGAAAATAATGTTAGGAAACTCTAAAACTTAATTTTAATTTATTTTATTTTAAATATTATGAAAGATTATTTAGTCTTATGTAATGTTTTTGTAATAAATGTGCAGGGAGCAGTTTCTGAAATGAACCTTTTGGCTCACTGGCCAAGATGACTGGAGAATGCTTCAAGCCTGAATATAACTATATGACTTCAAGCAAGTCGACCTCAAAATTGCCAGCGTGAAAGCTACGTTTTAAAATTTGCTCACCAAGTGGAAAATCTACCTAACGTCTGATTTGGGACCCTGTCAGCGAGTGATGAAATTCAGAATTCACAAATGATTACAAATTTTCCCTCTTTTAATTACATCGAAGCCGTTACTTTGCTGTTAATGATCCCATCATTTGATCCTGAATGGCGAAACACTTTGTGAAGTCTGTTTCAACATGAGCTCTAAAGAATTGATGGTTCCTCTGATGTTTGATAACTGTGATTGAGATATTACTGAAAGTCTCAATGTAAGAGAGTTTCTGTATCCATTTATGTGTAATTGTGGGAGTGCAAATGAGGGCTGTGTTTTTGTGCCCGTTTCCACAATGATTGTGGATATTGTTTCTGCCTTTGTGTGCAAAGATTGATCCGTAACCTATTGTGAGTGAAAAATCAAGATCTGCCCAGACTTTAATGCGTCTGGCCCCAGATCGGCTGCGGCGGCACACAGTGTGAGAACCGATGAACAAGACTAATCTGAGCGTTTTGTCAGAGAGTATTCTCCACCGTGATCAATGCGAGGTGTGGAGGTAATGTCAAATTTGGCCGTCCAGTTAGCTATGTTTGTATCTTCGCTAATCTCAGTGTGATTATTCCAGTGAGAGTCGGCCGCACTTCTCTTGGGTGGTGCTTAGTTATAGTATGTAGTTAAGTATATAATCTGGTACTTTGGGTATAGAAAATCTGGTACTTTTCGGCTGCTCCCTGATTTCCCTAGGGGCTGCCGCAGCAGATGGGTCCACGTGTTTGATTTGATTTTATGCCAGGTGCCCTTCCTGACACAACACTCTGGGATATCTGGGCCCGGGCCGGCGCTAGGAGTGCACTAGCTCGTAAAACTGGAGATATTTTGTGTATAAAGCGAATTAATAACCACTACACCATGGAGCCACCTATGTTAGCAGATGTGTATTTCACTAGAACAATGCTAACACAAGCTAGCTAATGTCAGTAAAGTTGTGCTGCCGCTGGCCGATGCCCCAGAACGTTACCCCTTCTGCGTAACGCACATCATATAATGCAAGTGGTTCTCACTCTATTAAATACTTGCATCGGCTTATTATTTACTTTAAGGTCCCTGGGCAATAAGGTGATGATTTATTGAGTCCATTTAGGAGCCAAAACAAGCAGGAATATTAACCTTGAAAGTGGATTTATGTCCTTTCATCTCCCCTTTTGCCTGGACAGGGCAAATAAAAAAAAAAAGGCCTTTGCCCTTTGTGTATTCAAGTGCTGTGACTTGTGTGTGTGTGCGTGCGTTTGTGAATGCCCAAGCAAGGTGAATTTCGAGCGATGCATCTGAAAAAAATGACTTGCGCGGCTGAGGTTATGGAGAGTGCTTCTTCTCAGGTCCGTTTGAGAGCATAATGTTGACTGCTGATAGCAGGGCTTTGATCCGTAACCTATTGTGAGTGTAAAATCAAAAGTGCTTGGCATTTTCTCTGATAACACTGTGGTAAATAAATTCCACGTATCAGTCGCTTATCATATTGTACGGAGTTCTGGATCTGAAGGTGCTGGCTAAGACTGGGGTACAGGTGATTCCAAGTGGTTCTAGGTAAATATTATTCACAGCTGATTGCTGCCATGCATAATTGTCCACATTTTGTTGGAGTGTAGCTTTTTATAGATGATAACAGGCTGCTTAAAAGTTAAGGCTTTATTTCTTTTTGGTGGTCTGTTATTGCTCATGGCGGGTTGCTTGTATTATTGGTTTGATAAGTCAAGGTTAAACAAGTCAGAGTGTTTTTAACCTCATGTTAGCCGAGGGACTAAGCTGAGGTACTCTGGGAGTATTTAGTGCTGTGCTCTGTTTGTAGGAATTATTACCGTGGCTCAGTGTTGTGTATTTCCCCTGTTAGGGAGCATGAGAGAAAATGACAGAGCAGAGAAGTGAGAATGAAGAAAAGGGTGAGGGGGTAGAGGGAGTCCTGTGTTGTTGGCAACCACGGGCTATATCCGGGCAGTCTACAGAGACGGGCACGCTTTCTCTCTAGCGTCATTTGCAGCTTAAACAAACAGGTGTGATGCAAGAGCCTCTCAAACAAACACACCGCCGCTCTTCAAAGTGGAGACGGAAAGAGACACAGAGCAGGGGAGAGTGAAGAAATAATGGGGGAGGCATGGGCAGTCAAGGGGAGAAAAAGCGAATAGGTGGACGGGAGTTGAGTAAAAATAAAAAAGTGGTTTTTTTTTTAATGCCGAATTTATGTTAAAACTGCGGGCTTTTCTCAAAGTTTTCTTCTCATTTGCAACTGTTAGTTCTCTGTTTTCTTTCTTCGAGCTTTCACAGTTTAGAAAATAAATTGGTCCTACTTTTTTTTTTTCTCACCTTCACTGAAAATGGCTGTTTTCTCTTTCTTTCACTCTAGTGCTGACAGCCTCTTACCTTCTATACTGCTTCATCACACTTCTCTTTCGCTCTCTCTGTCTCTCTCTTTTTGTGGCATTGTCACTTGAATCAGAAGTTGAGTGCTGGCTAAGTGAAGGGGTACACAGTGTGTCTCCTCTAGACAGGCCTGAGTATGCTGCTCTGCTTTGCCGTCTTTCCCCCACAGAGCCTTGATTTAGCTCCTGCTGATAGGAAACCCAGGCATTGCCCAGCCCCCCCCCCCCCCCACCCCCACCCCACTTGCCCGATGAGCAGCACCTCTAATCTTTACATAGAACAGAAGCTCCACCGGTTAACCTGGAGCTTTAGTCTTTCTTCTTTTTTATCCAGTTCAGTGCATTCTTTGACCTTGCTTTCCAGTTCCTCGGTCATTCAAAGTCAAATGTAGCATGTTATGAGAAATCAAAGAAATATGTCACAAATGTCAGACATATATGTAAAACACCGTTGTAACTGTGATCAAGTAGACCTGAATTTTAAAATGTAATAGCACAGTGCGTTGAATAAAATCAGTCCTAGTATATAGAGTTAAATGAGTTTGTCTGCTATGAAACTGCCAAAAAGATCGTAGATTCTTTTTTTTTCTAAATTTTTGTTGCTTTGATGTGTGACGGTTGAACTCAGTAGGAAAATGTCAGTAGTGGCCAATTTTTACAACAGGTTAAAGTGACTATGGCTTAGATAAGGCGACCTCTTGCAGTGATGTAAATGCATATAAAATATTCAGCCTTTTCAGCACGGCTGGAAAAGTAAAAGTAAAAAAAGAGACTTTCCTGTACCTAACTTAACACCGGGCTAAGATGAAAGAAAAAAAAATCCTTAAAAGAAACCGCCCTGAAAAATACCTTGCTTCAAGTATTTGAACCAAGGTCTTGTGATTGATTCTTGTCAGTATCTATATCGCCTCACGAGAGGCAAATTTAAAACGTATTTCTGTATTCGTGTATTTAGTTTTGGCCATTGATTTGTCATCTGTTCTTAATAAATTTAACAGGCACCTGTTCCTTTCTTGCTCACTGATATGTAAGGGGATTGTAAGAGCATGTAATTCAGATTTAGGAATCGAATGCCACATAAGTTAAGGAGCAGAGACAATCTGGAGCTCGATGCCGGGCCCAGTGTGAGCTCACCTCTTCAATTATTCTTATTATTACAGTATCTCCTCATTTTGCAGATGCTCACCCGCAGTAATATATATCACTGAGACAGGATTAGACTTGCTATGAAGAGATGGTGCATTATACAAAGCCAAACATTACTCACCCCAAACACAAGACAGAGACAAAATAGTAGGCAGTAAAACATCAAGCATAGATCACAGGCCTAATTGACGCTCTAATGCAAAGCATCATCCGAGCAGACACAGAGAAGGTACAAGCTCTCCTTTTCACACATCCTGAGCTCTTAGGCTCAGCAGAGGTTATTTTAGTGGAGGTATATGAGATATAATGATACGTCAGTGAGATCTGCTGGGACAAGAGGAGAAGGTAGTGCAGTAGAGCAGAGGGCTGATTTATGGGCAGGATAAATGATGCGCTGGGTGTCTGCCTCTGTAATAGCACTGTGCTCTGCACACCGCACTTTCACTCAGCTGTAGTTTATAGTGTGATCTGTGATGGGGATAAATGTCAGCTTGGCTTATCTAAGAAGATCTGATATGACTTTAAACTGGCTCCTCTCAAACACTTTGACATGTTTTCAAAGGTAAACTTAATGACACACTGAAAAAGCAGGAGCTAAGATTTTGAAAATGTTGCCATATTGTTCAAATTAAGCGCATTACTGCACAACAAGGCTTCATCATTGGCTACTTTCAACCTTCCATTTGGATTTCTCTCATGTCTCAACAAGCAGAAGCCCATTCTCAGTTATTCTGTGATGTGAAGTAAACTCTCAGAAGCAAGATTTATCCCTTTGATATACATAAGATTAAACATGTGAGTTGGTTTGAAAAATGAAGCCAGCCACTACCACAGGCTGCTACTCGGTTTTGTTGTAAAGTTAAATCAATTATTATGTGAAAGTTGCTGTGTTCTCTCTTCACTCAGTTTGGCTATTAGAAAAAAAAAATCTTCTCACCATGATGGAAACTGAGACAAAGAAGCTTATTTGCTGCTGTCTATGAGGAAATATTGAAACAGTAAGGGGTGGAAAGTAGAATCCCGTTGCTTGCTCTGAGCATGATCTTAGATGAGTGCATATTATCCTCATATTCCTTGTGCAGTGCTTGGCAGTTAATCTCAGGCAGGTATAGTCTTGCTCTGTATACAGCACTGCTGTGCTGCTACTCTTGGCAGGATATTAGCCGTAGCATAACGTGAAAATAGACTGCGTTTCCTCGGTTGATCGGTTGGGCTAACATACAGTATGCTAGTAACGTAGTGCTACTGGGTAAACATGAAAAGTAAGAGTGTTTCTTGCTGATGATCATTTGTTTATTTTAGGAAGTTCCTGCAATTAGTAAATGAATGCTGGAGAAAAACAGTAAGTGTGTCAGCACGGTTTAGAGGCTGTATTGACAATATCTAGGTAAAGGTTTGTGGGTTTCCCCGGGGCTGTGTGAGGATAAGCAGGTGTGACAATGGGGATTACCGTTTTTCTTTCTCAAGGCCTTGCCCCTCACGCTGTGTATAGCCCTGCCTCTAACAATTGGCAAACAATAGGGTATGGATTTATTTTTCTAACAGTGCTCATGCTTTACCTAGAACAGAGCAGAGTAAAGAATTATTTTCTAAGGTAAGCTGGCCTGTCAGTAATGCATACAGCACTCTCTGTGGCTAGTGGGGACGATGAAATGTGTGTTTATCGTATAATCCACTCCTCTCTTCTTGTTTGTACGGTAATATTGAAATTAAAATCAGTGGGTGCCAAACATTGTAGATGACCTGGTTGGTTTGCTTTCCTTGCAGTTTTGCTCGCTAATTTCTATGCCTTGGCCTCCCTCACGCATCCTGGTAATGAGAAAATGTGCTGTTGTCTTTGTTTACTGAGCCAGTCTGTCTGGCTGCAGCTCTTCACATTGTTTGAATATAAACAGAAGCGAAATTATTAGCTCACTTGGAGTGTTTCTTCGAAGTTACATGAGCACAACGTGTAGGGAAAACCCAGAGTTTTGTGCACAATGCACTTATAGTTAGTTTACACACTGTGCAGGATTTGATTGTTGGAGAATATGCATGCACATTGTAACTACTGTAATCAGGCAGGCAAATTGCAAAATTCAATATGATTACTGTAATATAAGGTCCAAGAGCTAGATAATGGGGATGATTTGCCTCTTTATTACTGTGATGATCTTCATTGCAAATAAAGCCCACCTGTAATGCACATCAAACCCTCCTGATGTAAAATGTGCTCGAGTTTGAGGCCAAGTATTGCTTTCTTTCCCTTATGGATCATTTATATGTCGCGTATGAGCAGCAGCCAGAGAATTACCTCACACCCGACAGACGTCAAGATGAAGCGTTGATCCAGGCAATTTTAAGGAAGCGGGTGACTTAGTCTTTAGAACGCTTAATAAATTTGCAACTTGTTTTTGCATGGAAATGCCTCACTTTGAATGTGGTTGGCTTATTGGAGAGGAAATTTGCCTGTCAAGATTATATCAGTTTTCTTTTAATATAAACCCACAGCTGTTTCTTCAGGAAATTGCTATTTTATTTATTTATTATTTATTTATTGGGTTATTGGATTTAATAGACTTAGAAAATGAAAAGCCTTTCACACAATATGACAGACCTTAGTAGATTTCCTTTTTCTCTATTGTATACACATTAAAGATTAACTGCAGATAATGGTCAAAAAAATTACATTTTCAGACTTACGGGCTGAGAGTGGTCTGCTACATAACTGTGAGGGAAGGGACTACAAGATAAGAAATGCCAGCTTTTGGCACTGACCCTCACATCCGCTGAGCCAGCAAATCCTAAATCTGAGCTTGGAAATTTAATCAGTATGGCACAACAAGGCCTAAAATCCTGGCTTAAAGTTTTGTTTGTAAGAAAATTGAAGTGCTTTTATAGTTTTCTCTCTGTGCGTGCACAACAGAAAGCACCGAGGCCTTTGAAGCTGCTTCTAAGGCAAGTTTTGTTATTACCGGGACTCTCAGAGTTGTGGAAATACAAGTTTTAGGTTATTTTAGGTTCCATCTTAGTCCTCCACTCATCAGTCTGATCCGCTCCACGAGGAAGAGACATGGGGTAGTGATGCAGTCGGCCTAAAATAGAAGGCTCGATGTGAGAAAATCCATTTACAGCACTCTTGGCTTGATAAAAATATTGACACTTGGTGCGAGTGCATCAGTAACATTAGGTAAGAGGAAATATGGTAATATTGTAATATAACACCATATTGATTTTTTTCTCACAACATTGTTTAACACCATAATGTGGAAGACGAATGAGGAAGTAAATGAATGTCTCAACAGCACTTATAAGGCGATTTTACCGATTTTCAATCTGTGCCCTATCCTTTACGTCTGACATAAAAGTTCTCAGTAATTAACTCCAGAATCCGTCCCGGCAACCACTGGCTCGCCTTAGCCCATCACATGTGAGCAATGGTCGCAACGCAGTGTTATATAGTTAACTACACTGCAGATCATCGACTATTCTCTTTTTTAATTCTTTTTTTTTTGTGTGTGTACGCGTGTGTGTGTCCCTCTGTGGGTTGACATTTAATATTATCAAGCTTTTGAAACTCTTTAAATACATTTCAAATATCAAACAACAGTATTTGCATGTCAAAATGCAGCATGTGCTCAGAGCGTGCAGTTTTTGAATGTGAATGAGTGTGACTGTAAATTGCTTTTTTTTTTTTGTATTATCTGCAGTGTCCTGTTTTTATCTCACACGGTGGGCAGAATTTCCCTGAAGGGATAATAAAATTGCCTTGTACTTGTTTAGAAGTTGTAGTTCCCTCTCTTTTTATTTGTAGCGATAAATGTTAAGTTTGCCCAGATTTCTTTGACTATATCGATAAATTATATCGCCCGTGTTTGTGAAATTCCACTTTTAAAGTTTAAAAAATAGCAATTAGTCATTTCGGTGTGTTTAGTAATGAAGCAATTACTCTAAAGCAGGCTCTTCACCACTTATGAACCATCAGGAATGTTATTAAAAGACTATAATTATCAAGTTTGATTTGTTGAACTCCCATTGTTCAACACCTGTTTCTCCCTATAATCCAAAGAAATAAAGTGTGAGCATCTCAGTCGCATCAGATGACGATATGATATCCAGTAATGCCACGATGAGAACAGATTTTTACGGCTCGGTCTCTCGCTTCGCTGCACAAAACTTCTTTTTATTGACACAGACAACACGAGCCTTGCAATAATAATTTTGTGACCTGTAGATCTTTATGGATATGTTGTTTGATATTTCAACCCGGCTCCTGTGCTTCAGCTCATCTCTGATATAAAAAAATGTCACGACCTGCTATCTCAGCCTGATCTTCTCTGTACTACAGTCTCATTTCATTACTTGATTCATTCACATGACAGATGTCCTAATGCATGCTGCAGAGAGCCCGAGGGTTCACTGCAGCTGAACACCACCTGCGGTGTGAGTTTGTTATTTGAACCCGTGGTCTAGAGTTCCCTTTCTGGCCTTCTCATGATCACTCACTGCTGACCCTGGCTGGAATAGTCGGCACACTGGTGCTAAGCGTACTTTTAAATTTGAGAATCCACTTCAATTCTCGCACATGGCTCCTCGCTGAAGTGCGTGTTCGCACGTGATTGTGTGCACCTGTGTGTGCCAGTGTTAAAACTATTATCAGCGTGCACATGAAACATGCTGGTTCATGAATTGAAATCTTGTGCTCACTTTTATATGCTTAGCATAGTCTGAAATGCCTGCAGTGGTGTAACGCTTAACTGCTGATTGGGGTTAAGAGAAGCCAGTAATAATTTCCATGGTTCTCTTCATTGGTGGTAGGTGTGATATAAATAACGCTGATGCTGGCTTTATGTACTGCAAACATGTAATGTGCCTGCTAAGTTTGAAATGTTTTTACACTGCAGTGAACTTATAAATTCCTGTTGCATGCAGGGTTTCTGCCAGAGCAGTTGTCAGGCCTGGCCGCTGCAGTTGGCCTGGGGGTGGAGGTGGTGTTTATCATCATTATTCAATTTTAATCATGTATCAGTTCAATTAATTAGCACTTTGATTTGCTGTTCCCCCCGCTGCCGGCATTGTCCCCTACTTTCCCCCTGTGAGTTTCTTCTTCTTCACCAAAAGGTAGTGGGCTCCTGGTTGCTTTACCCTGAAGTAGTGTCTCTGGTAAGTCACAGTAGTGTGGTTTGTTCCCTGTGGCTGCATGTTTTAATAAAAATACTAATCGTACGTTGCCGCTGTTGCAAACTGCCTAATTTGTCCCGTCCCTATCACAGAACGGCTAACAGTGTGCAACCATATCTCTTCTTCCAACATGGTGAAGTAATCCAAGTTTGTGTACATACAGTATTGTGAAACAAGCTGACTGTGGTAACCACACCAGGGAGGGAAAGACTGACCTTTTACACTGTTCCCGCAGAGCCATCTTTGACCATGTTTTGTCATTACCACTAAGGACAAAAAGATGAGTGGATTCATGCACAAGCTGAAGTAAACATGCCTCATCCTGGTGTGGAGTGAGGTTGGGCCTTTTAGGGAGAGTACAACATCAATGCAAACCTCTATTTTCCTGTTTTCATAGTCCTCGTAGGCCTAAATCATAATTGGAAAATAAAATTTGATTGATCACCCAGCCTTAGGTGTACATGTGTATATGTGTGATAGGGATCAGGGAGGGCACTCAATAAAGATCTGATTCAGACATTATTGAAACCTTGCTGGTTGTAGATGAATTCCTCATAAAATATCTCATGTATAGTGGTCTCTATACTGGTGCTGCATGTAAACTACATGTTGCTCCTCCTGAGGCGCTATATGTACTGAGATACATCTTTTACAAACCCTCAACTGATAATCAGATCACGCCGCCATCGTATTCTCTGCATTCTTTTGAGTATCCATATAGAGGAGCCATTAATGAGCAGTTTGAAATTCAAGTGTATATCCTTTGAAGTGTGGTTAATTACACCCCACAGTTTTAAAAAGTCACAGCTACTACTTTTACTTCATTTTATCTGGTACTATGATCCAAGGAGGAAACTGTCCAGGGATTTCAGAAAGACAAATGGACAGTGAATGAAGGGTATTGACTTAGGACAAGGATGAACTTGCACTGCAACAAAGACACCGGCCTGTCCCTCTGCCCGCTAGGTGAGCTGTGTTAATGTAATGGCCGCATCCCTCCAGGGGGCTGATGAAGCCGTGCCCTACATGTATTTCCAGAAGAGTGAGTACCAGAGCCCGTGCACAGTATGTGCTACGTAGCTGTCGTAACATGCAGCCTCCCTCGTATGCTCCATCAGCTACCTCTGTGGATTCTCAGTGCTTCAAAGCTCCTTATTGTCCTTCTCCAAATAAATTCAAAGTCACCTATTTTCATGAGTCATCCCACCCAGCCTCTTGATAGAATTCCTGCTGTATGTTATCTTTTCCCTCTTCCTCCGCTTTTCACTGTTTATTTACACACAGCTAGGGCTGCTGTTTTCTGAAGTGTTCCCAATGATAATGACTGCTGCAAGATAAGAGTTATTTTTAGGACATTGTGTTTGCATTTTACAGAATACTGGGGCAACATTTTTGTAGTAGATTCATTACAGTGAACGCATTGCCATTTTTTCCTGACACAGTGTTGAATGATGTACAGGGCAGGCAACATTTTATTACTCGGCACAGGATTTCTAGATTTTTTTTGTTTTTGTTTTTGCCTATAAATGTTGACTTAAAGCTTATAAGTCACCCGTCATCAAGTGAAGTGGAGGCGGCCAAAACTAGCTTGATCTTTCTTTCTCGGTTTCAAATGCATATTTGCATAAGAGCCGCTTTCTTATCTGCCGGTGTTCTGTTAAGTTTCATTTGTAAAACAGATGTTTCTAGACTGTCTTGTCCTGTAACAAAAAAGCAGACAGTAATTACATCTCATTTAGGCCCCAGAAAGTCACACATCTGATAGGTGATCCCTGAAGCTGTTAAATCTTTTCTGAAAAGATACTAACAAACAGAGTGGGTGCTGAGGGAAAAGCAAAGAGGCCCACCATGATGCAGCCATCACCAACACAGCTTAATTGTCCTATTCTCGGACACAATGGAGAGGAAAGTGCAAAAAATGGGTTGTGTTAATTTAGTGAGTGGGCTGCATGATTTCTTTTTTTTTTTTAAAATGGCCTTATTCATTTAAAGAATGGGCGCCCAATTGGTGCACTCGGATATGCCTTGTTGAGCTTCGCAGGGCACGGGGTGGCAGTGGATATTAGGAAGGCTATGAGCATAGCTTTCATGTAAATGTCATCAATGAGGTTTCATATTTATTGATGCTCTCAGATTAATCAGTCATTCATACAAAAGAGGATCCACACTTTTTCACCAACAACAATCATAACAGGGGTATTCGCCTTAGCATTCAAGGTGTGTGTGTGTGTGTGTGTGTATGTAGATGCCTATCAGATGCGTGACTGTCAATGAATAAATCTATATTTCCACTGACTTTGATTATGTACCCCCTAAAGTGTATTTAGTGTTGATAACAGTTATTTTATGAAAGACCGTATTTTCTTAGGTCTACCTAACAATGTTATTGTAGATTGTAGATGTATCCCCAGGCAAGTGCCCTTGTGAACTCTACTCCACAAATGGCCCAGCCATGGAAAAAGAGTTATATATAGAAAGTGTGGGTGATGCTTGTAGCTCTGGTGCCAGCAAGAGTTGCATTTGTGTCTTAAAGCCACCCTCTACCTATGAATGATTAACTCCCACAGACCCAGTGCAGCAACTAAGGAAAATACAGAGACATGCTTGTAAACAATGATAACACAGCTTCATTGCTCTATTTATTTCAAAGCTAACTACTGCTAGCACATCAGGGAGGATTTTTTTTTGTTGCTATAAAGGGCTTAAACACAAGTCTAGTGAGGCTCTCTGTGTCAGGAGACCTAATTACACCTACCAAGACTCATCATCTTAGATTAATGAATCTTTCTGGCCACTGTAGCCAGCCTGTGCTCTGTATGTTGCCAGGAAGTTCACCGTTTTTTCTGACCTTTTCTCTGTAGTTACAGGCTAATGGAGCTATAAGCTATCATTGCTAAAGTACGCTGGGTACCACATCATTCATCACAGACCAATGGACAGAATCCTTAACAGTCTCTAACTCTACTAGACCCTGCGGGATTCATCTGACTTTAAAAACCCCATTGCTGATCACTTAATATAGTCTCATTGTCTACTTTGCAACATGAAGATGTATTTTGAACAAGTAGATTTAGGCATTAAAGTCAGTTTTGCTATAGTTTAAGTATTCTGCCACTTTAGGTTTACATGACCAGTTATCACCTTTCCTCTTCCTACTTTGGACAGTAGTTATCTGTTGTGGAACCTCTCTGTCTATAAATAACTTGGGTATAGTCGAGGGCTTAACCAGTGCCTTTCTCAGTGAAAGAAATAGCTCTATATAAGGGTAGAATTAGAAAGGGGAAAGCCTGAAGGGAGGGAGCTGAGTGCTTGTTCAGGTGAAGATGAGGTTGTCTCTGCCACTTCAACCACATGTCATTATTTAAACCTGGTGTATAGACCTTTCTGGTGTCATTGGATCTCATCTACTCTAAGTGCTGATTTATTTCTTTACCTTTTTTTTTAAGGTTTCGGCAGCCTTTTCCTAGAAGGGTACCTTAGCTTCTGACTGATTTTTCCTAAAGGTGATGACAAGTTCTCATTTGGCTACTTGGTTAGCCCTTTCATTCCTTTACAAATAAACTGCATTAATTCCAGTGAAAAGCATATCTTTATTATGCTTGTTTATGATTCTGAAAGAAATATGTTTCCAATGAACAGTTCCTTTTATTTTTGTCTGCCGTCCTTCTATTCCAGACAATGAATCATATAGTTCATTAGATTTTATTTGCCGCCATAGTAATAAAGAAAATTAGCAAGGCACTTTAAATCATTTTACTCCAATAGACCGATTAATCAATGTGCCGATATTATCGGTTGATATTATCTATTTGCCAGTTTTATCAGTACTGACATTTATAATGACATATAATGAACATTTTAAAAGTGAAGAACGGACGGGAGAAACACCCTTCAACCCTTATGAGCGTCAACATAGCACAGTTTGTCCATTAGAGGGCACTCTTCTCTCTTCTCTCTCAACTTCTCTGTATAACAGTTCCCTACAGGAGTTGAACCCCAGCCTCCTGGATGAAAGTCCCCTCTACTCTCTACCAGATAATATTGCTACAGTTCTAAAAAAAAGAAAAAGAAAAAAAAATTATATATATATATATATATATATATATATTAGTCTCCCAACCATGAATGCAGCTTGACTGTATGGAATATACTTTTAGGAGATGGCGCTGATTTGAGAGGATTTTTAAAAATATATTTATTTATTTTTATATTGCACGGTTGTGTGCGTGTTTGGTTGCAAAAAAGGACAGAGAAAAAGAGAGGTAGACAGAGGTGGTCAGATAAAAGAGACAGGCTCTGTAGGCTTCGTGTGAGATGGTCAGATAAAACATGACACTGCTCTTTGAGGTAGACTGTGAAAAAGGAAAGTAAAAAAGCAGGAAACATGAATGCCACGTCAAAGCTTCATTAAAACAATGATAACACTTGAAATGTGCCACTGTGCCTTGTGAGTGTTTCATCATCAAAAAGACAGAGAGGGGGGGGGAAACTGTAGGAGGAAAGAGGGAAGATAAAATAAACATTTAGAAACACGCCCAGCTGCCAAATTGGAAATTGAAGTGTAGGCTACATTTTTTATATATAGGAATTTAAGGGAACATCCTGTGCTTGTAGTAAACATTGGTTTGAACTGTTCGCATTATTGCCAGGCTCTTTCATCTGTTCACTGATTATTTTTGCTGTATTTTTGCCATCCTAAGTTATGCAGACCACCTTCACCGCACTGATAGTACCTCACTATAGGTCAAATATTGCCTGTGAGTATATTACACCCTCTAAAGCTGTCCATACTCACCAAAGATCTGACTATACAGAAACCATCCCGGGGAACTGCATCTCGCATCCTTGAAGAGTCACCGGAGCACCGGTTTGAAAATATTGTGTATCCTTTAGTGCTAAACAAGGCAGAAATGCAAAACAAGTTACAATAAAAGTGCAGAGTGAAGAAAAAAAAAATAGGTTGGAGCTGCAGGGGAGGCCATGCAGCTGAAAGCTCTCTGACATGATGATGCTATTTATTAAGAGTTATTTATGCAAGACTGAAGGGGTGATGGATAACAAAAGCATCGCCAAGGCTCTCCTTTGTTTTCAGGGTTAGTAAGTGTTCCACTGAAGCTCTATTGGATGGTCAGGCTCTCGCACGCATGCAAACACACACATGCACACACTCACTCAAACCTCGACCGTATGTGTGCCATGTACTGTATGTTCAGCCTGTGTTCTCCTTTGAGTATGCGGTACTTGAAGGGTAATGTGTGCCCTTTAGTACATGTGTTTGCTTGCATGTTTTCACTAAGGAAGACTGAAGACTGACAGGGTCTCAAGGGAAGGCCTGAAATCTTTGACCTGAATACATATTTTCACATATTAGTGATGAGTGAGGGAGCACCAGTGAAACGTGACAAGGCCTGTTTTCCTGCTTGTTTACAGGTAATAAATACTCTCCACCATGAAGTTAGAAACCAGGCCAGGAGATCGTATAATATGGTCTATGGAGAAATACTCATCGGCATTCAGCATAATTAACTTTACAGCTAGTGCTGTGAATGTGTGTTGACTTAGTGCCATGGTCTGCGGTAGCAGCCTCATTTGGCAAAATTATATTAGTAGTAGTGACAGGAAAGATGTCTGTTGCTGTTTCAAGTCATATTTTTTTTTAAATTGTGAAATATTACAGTGCAAGCAATGTTATAGTAATAATGCTTCCCAAATATAGTTAGTAGAGAAGCACATAATGTGAATTTACATTTTCAGCAATGGATTTTTAATACTGTGCAGTAATTTGTGGTTTTTGTTTTCATATTGCCACTGTTTGTGGTTATTGCATTCATCTACTGGTTATCGCTAGGCTGTATAGATTATTTGGTAATAGTGAATAGAGTAACTGTGATGATGCATGATGACCACTACTGCAGTAAAAGGGATTCTGAGAACTTATATATTGCAGTTTGAAGTTGGGAGACAGATGCTCTCTACTTTCAAGATCAGGCTTAAAACCTTCCTTTTTTGATAAAGCTTATAGTTAGGGCTGGATCAGGCAATCCTGGATCTAGACCAGGCTTCTTGGGGGTGCTTCCCCTGATACATTTCTTCTCCACTCGCCTCTTTTCACTCCCTATACATTACATGCCATTTACTCCATGTGATTACATTTGTTCTCTCTCTCACATAATTTGTGTTTTGTCCTTGTCCCTCATTTTTTCTCTTCTCTTTTCCATCACCCCCCACCCGGTCAGAGAGGCAGATGGTTGCCCCTCTCTGAGCCTATCCCTGAATTTTATTGCATGCCGCTTCCTGTTGAAAGGGAGTTCTTCCTTCCCACAGTCACCAAGTGCGGCTCATACGGTTTATTGTCCTTTTTTAAGAGTCTTTCCCTTACAATATAAAGCACCTTGAGGTGACTGTTGTTGTGAATTGGTGCTATATAAATAGAATAGAATTCAAGTGAATTGAATATATGTTCACATTTTAAACGAATATCGAAATCCCAAAATTAAAAAATGAAGAGCTAGTTATGAAACAAATTTGTAAATACTTCAGGTACAGCCCTTTATTTGTTCAGTACTGTTTGTCTTGACACATTTTCATTAGATTCATGATGTGCAGTAAATCCACCCTTAAAGTAGTGGACAAAATATTTGGGAGACTTTTAAACATAATGCGGCGCTGTACACTACCACGCTCTGTGACCTCGATAATGAACTTGAAGGAGAGTTATTACATTTCTGGCAATGTCAACAAAAGCAGAAAATGTAGAAGCTTTGTAAAGGTGGAGTTTATGACAGCGGTGTTGTCTTGGATTGCATTAGATTGCAATAAAGTGCTGTGTGAGTGTGCAGACTGTACAAAGAAACACTGAAGTGCAGACACCCATGTAAGATGATTTTCAAAATAAAGAGACCCCCAAAATGAAAAATAATTGGCAGCATATTACTTTACGCACTATACTTTTCACAAATGGCCTGCAGCCTTAGTAGCCCTGAGAAATGAAGAGTCTCCCGAAGCAAACAACATATAGGGAAAAGAAGAGAATTATGAAAATTGATAAAAAAAAACTGGCCTTACCAATTTCCAGGGTTTTTATTGTATGTGTGTTTGTATAAATATAATTGTAAAAAACTATTTTCCTTTAAAATGTTTTTAAAATCTGAAAAACAAAAGCATCTACCTAATATTTAGCACTTCACACCATATTACAAATTGTCCTGCTATATTTTTGACATTTTGTGATTTGTGCTGTGTGAAGTCTTAGTTGAGGTTCAGAAGGGATAAAATTACTGCCCAAGTCTCTGGTCCTCTAACATCTATCTTTCTCTTTGTCTAGTGCAGGGGTTATTGTATTTTTTTTCTTGCTGTTAGACCGGCAGGTGTGTTCAGTTGTGATCGTCAGGAATTGGATATGAAGGGGACTGCCAACTCCAAGTATGACCTCATTAATTACATCTGTCAGTGATTCCCTGCAGATCTGTCTCCTGCTCTTCACATGCTGCCACTCAGCCAGCCAACCAGTCAACCAGTCAGTCAGGAAATTTTCTGCTGTGGGTTAGACAACCTGCCGGGTTTCTGCTCATAACACTGGCAGGTGGGATTGGGAAGAGGGAGTGGGAGAGGGAAAAAAAAAGAAAGAGAGAAAACATTAAGGATGAGTGTTGGGAAGTGGGAGGGGGGGACAGTGAGTGAAACAGATGAACACATTCATGCAGACTCACTTCCGTTTGATTGCTTAAAAATGCAGACACGCGCGCACGCACGGGCAGACACATCTTTGCAGTGCAGCCGGAAGAATTTGATCTTTATTTAAATCCTTAAATTATAGCTGATTAAAAATTCATGGAGAGCCGTTTATATGAAAGCTGGGTGCTGTGCAGGCTGCCCTGTGATGTCTAATTGGTCTGAAGGTTGCCAACCCTTTGAACAAGTCAGGACGGAGAGTTGTGGCTGCCTGTGTGCTTTGAATGAGGATGTGAGTGTTTACCACCCACCAACCCTTCATCTCTCTCTCTTTTTCACTGTCCTGCTTTTGTGTACTGTACAATGACTGTTGAACCTCAAAAAGTTAGCAGCACAGACAAGAGGAGCTTTGAAAAGAACAGAGAAATGGGGTATCTTTGATATACTGGGATATGGTAGAAAGAACACGATTTAGGAATGCAACCTACATTTGTTTTGGTTTTGGATGCTCAGTGTGTGTAGTTTCTGGTGGCGATGGATTTGCATTCGAAGCTGTGGAAAATGATCTGCCTGTTTTATGGCACAGTCTCACTGGAGTTTTTAGGAAGGGTTTGGTTGGGGGGGGGGCTCCACTGCTGGAGGTCCACTACAGTCTAGCTCATACCGAGTATGCGAGAAGCCCCATCTTCATTCCCTCTTCTCTCTCCATTCCGGTTGCACATGCATACGCAAGCACACACATACAAACACGCGCAGACGTACTGCTCAATGGCAGGGCCCTCCTGCTGCCCCAAAGCATGGAATACCACATTTGTTTGTTTACGCCTCGTTTTCTTTCCCTGAACTCTATTAACATTTATATTGCAGCTGAAGGTGTTGGAAGTCCCTCCTGCAGTGGGGGGGAAACTCAGCTTAGATGAGAATGAGCTTCAGTCGAGCCTTCCTAGGCACAGACTTGTGTGTTTATACCTACATTATCCAGCTATTCCCCAACTGCCTCTTTTCCTGTCTTTTTTTTTTCAGTTCATATCACCATTTGCTCCAGCTCGCCTCTTATGTGACTCTTTAAGCTTTTATCTCTCTCCAAGGTAAATTGATTGCTTGAAAAAAAAAAAATAGTGGTTGGAAATGCTTCCGGATTGGGCAGCCTGATTAAGCATTAGCATATGAATAGAAGAGAGACAGCTCGCCATGTCAGAGGAGGAGGAAGTGTTATGGGAAACATCCGCTAGACATCTGTGTTTCAGATGTTTCTTGCCAATTTTAACACATTTCATCGCCGATCTGTGGGGGTATTCCAAGCAGACATTTCTAAGTCACACTGCTGGGATTTTGCTATTCAAGCAGGATTTGGTACCACATTCTTGTACTGTCATTTTGACATGCTCCGCCTTCCTCTAGCTCCACAAGCAGGGGAAAAACTCCACAATGATTTCATAGACTGCTAAACAAAGAAATGACAAAAAAAAAGGGTATAAATGAGCTGTGCATGATAAACGGTTGTTGACAATATTTTCTGCGTAACCTCGCCTAGCCTCAAAACCAAGGAAAACTGATAAAGCTCCGTCACACGTGGCTGATGTCTGTTATGTTGATCTTCCTTGCATGCTAGACCGGCATCAATTAGGCCCAAATACTGCAGGTCATAGATCTGTATCTTTCTGTATCTGTCCACATGACCCGGAGGCTAGGCCTGCAGCAGGGATCCATCGCTCTGTTTGATAGCTTCGCACAGTGGGACAGAGACATCAACCCTATTATTGTGCAGTGCTTTATTTATTTATTTTGGGTTGTATGTCTGCTGGCTACTGTGTAAAGGATGTTTACCTTATGTGAACCACACAAATGTGCTCAGCGGTTGCTATAAATTGCCACTGTTTTGGGTTTTCTGGGTTATTTTCGGTAGCCGGTGGAAGAAGGACTGTACATTTCTTGCTTTGTTTCGGTGCCTTACTGATACACGCATAACAGTTTTACTGACAATTGCTAATTCAACAATATCCAATTTGAGTATCAAATATGACGTGACATTTATTCTTTGCTTTGCTCTCTACATTTTGGGGCACACTCACAGAATAGGGTTAGAAAACCTAAACATGCTCATGTCTTCCAAATGCAAGGAAATATATTTTAGTTGCTAGTTTAAGTGTAAAGATGATGCAGATTAAGAGATTACAACATTAAGAATACATTTCTTTCTCTGGATCTTCTACAGGGAACCACTGACTTATTTCACAGTATATTTTTAGCATTCTTATATGCAATGCGATGGAATAACTGAATAACAAGTTAATGTTACTGGTCTTCTGTGCTTTATAATATCATTAACAATAGAGAGCCTGGAGGAATGCAGGGCTGGGATCACATCTCTTAATGCAAAGTGTAACATACATATATTGCTGGCTGGCCTGTGCACTCAGAGTCACTAAGATATGCCTGCAGCCTAACTGTATTGTATATTATTATATGGAGTACATTATAGGTAAAATATGTATCAGCATATTATATCGTCAGCACCGATAACACATTCACATGATGCTGAATTTTATATTCTGAGGAGGAGCGATATTTTGTTCTCGCACATTGTACATAGGTACATTCAAGCGTAACCTATACTGGAGATTTCTGGCTCAGCCTCTTCCCAAAAATCATGAGTCATGTATTGCAGTCACAACATCATCCCCCCCCCCCGCCCGCCCCCCCCCCCTCTTCTTTCCATTTCTGCATCTTTTTCTCTCTCCTCCACCAGCTGTCCCTGCATCCTCAGAGTTCACTTTGGGTAGGTCTTGTGCTGTCAGGCAACTTCTGGTTTGTTCTGCTCTTTAGTTCCCTGGGCTGAAACAAACACAGACAAACACACACAGAGAAGTACACACATGCGCCCTTGCACACAGGCACTTAGAAAAAGCATAGTGAGAGTCCTTTTATGCTTTTCTTGACTCCGCCGTGCACTTCCACAGCATTTTAGGATGAATTCCCACGGCCAACAGCCATGTGTCACTTTCTTTCGATTTGCTAATTTGCGTTGGTTCCTTTTCCCAGCCTGATTCTGGATTTCAGTGCCCACAAGCTCAACGTCCGTGTCTCAACAAACAAATGCCCCTTTAACATGGCATCTCATGTAACTCCTAGAAATCTCTAACACTTAATAACCTTGATATTCATGTTGCCTTTTTTTTTCATGGAATGTAAATTATAATTAATTAATTTAACTATAGTCTTCTTCTTTTTTGCATTAAAATTGCATTTAGTCTATTGCATCTTAAGTAAAAAAGCTGACTTCAGTCGTTAAAAATGCATAGAAATGACAAGCCCCCAAAATGTTCTATTCTTGTGGATTTGGAGGCAGGACTAGACCGAGCAGTATAGGTGATCTGCCATGGCCTCATCTAATCTGATTTGCATGCCAGAGAGAATTATGTAATTGGCATTTATGCAGAACAAAGAAGGATCAGCTCATGGAAAAGAAGGGTTTTCATGTAGAACTGTGTGTCTAAGCCTGTTTTCTGCAGCTCTGTGCTGCCTACGGTTGGCTACTGCATAGACAGACAAGAAATGACTGTTGTGTGGGACCGTTTGTGTTTGTATCATACACATGGATGATGTGTTGTATTAGTGCACGATGATTTGGCACATGGCTCGCGACGGGAGGGGGGGGGGGGTATATTGGAAGCTTACCAGATCTTTCACATATGCTACCTCGAATTTGTAAAGCTTTTAACTCTCCTGTAATTATTATGTACCAGTCTCAAGACTCAGCCCTGTGAATAGAAATGGCACAGGCTCAAAGCTCAACTATATTTAAAAAATGGGTTTGAACAGCATGTTATGGTTTTGAGACATGCTGTTGCATTACATTCAGGATTCTCACATTATACGCATTAAAGGGGATATTATTTCCTTTTTTTTTTTTTCCACAAATGAAGATCAGCATTTTTCCCTGAATGCCCATTTCAGGTTTCAGCTCAATGCATCAGATCATTCATTCTAGCTTTTTTTTTTTTAACATGGGCTGTTCATGAAGTCTGCAGCTTTAAATCCAAATGGGTTGCTGCTGTCCCCGCCCTTTGAGGAAGAGTTCATTGAGTGACAGAGAGGAGCAGCCAATAACGTGCAGTTCTCACAGGCCAGCCGACATAGACGTGAATGAGGCATTCTGTCATCTTTAAGTTTCAGTACGGTAGCGCAGTTATACCAAAATCGCCAGTGTTGCGATATTAAAATCTGTATTTTAGCAGATCAGAGGCTTGAAGAGCGGCTTTTAGTTGGCAAATGGTTGAAAATGTAATTAACAGCCCAAAGTTTGTGTCACAATTCTTTCTATTTGAAAAAGAAAGGGGATAGTTTTATTGCAGTTTTGCTTTGACTCTATTAAGATGCAGTATAAGTGACCACAGAGACGGGCTGATAAACAGCCGGCTGAGTTTAGCTTGCTCTGAAGCACAAAAGGCAACAAGTCAAACACAGTAACTCACACACACACTTTCTGTTTGTTGGTTCCAAACTGGTCTTTCACAATTTCTTATGTTGCCTCTGTGCTACAGTTTTGTGGTTTGTGGGCATAAGCTAATGTAATCTTAGCCACACTAGCTGTGCCACATGCTAACAGGATTTCCCTGCTGTTCAGGGTTAGTATGGGTATCATTAGCAATATTCTTTATTGATCCGGTCCTTACAGTTCTACATTACCATGAGGTTTTTGAGACAGCCACAGCTTGGCTTAACTTTTGGTTACATTTCTGGTAAAACTGAGGTGATGTTTTAAGAAGTCTTTATGGATTTTCTCTAGCAACAGAAGCCGTTTTCTTTATGAATTCTTTTTATTGACAGCACAGTTTCTCTCATGTGCCATGCTGTTCTTGTTGTGCAACAAAAGTGCAGCAACAACAACAATAAAAAGTACAGTAAACAGCAGTTTTAATTTCAGAGTGAACGGGTTAACGGTAGCGTATATATCCTGCTACTGTTACTTGAAATTAATGTTATAATCTTCACTGAAGTTTTTATCACATTTCTTATGCACAAGGAAATTAAATTCATTAAACAGAGCCCTCTGGAAATGAAATGCTGTAAAAGAGGCGGCTTAAGTGACACGAGGTTTCTTTTAAAGATATTAACCACTGTTCTTTCTAACTTTTTTCTTTCTTTAGCAGCAATAAGCACAACTCCAGGTTTTTTTGCAAACATAATTACAGATACATAATTAGAAAACATTAACCCAGAGTTTGCATTAGTTTGAAGAGGGAGAAGCAATAAAAAATATCTCTTTGAACTATAGTGCGCGTAAATGGTGTTGTCCATCGTTCATAAAGCCACATAGTACAATTTATCAGTGAGTTTCCATTTTTAGCCCGTGTGCAGTGTTGCTTGCACTGTTTTTTTTTAAAACACTGGTTATATTTGAATGCATTTTGCTCGCCGTTAGGAAAGCAAGAGCAGAGGCTGACTCATGAAGAAGGATTGATAAGCTGGATAACTGTGCTGAGTAACACCTGGAACTCCCCCAAATCTGGAACATGGCCCTAGGCCAAATCTCCCGCAGTGAGCGTGAGACTCATGCAATGGACTCTAATCTGACACACTCTTCCCGCACCTCCTGTTTCTCACGCTATGAATTGTTGATGTCAGTGTTGCTGTTTTGTGTGTACCAGCCTAGTCAGACACTACACTACTGCCACGGTTTCACCTGATCGAGAGCGAGCTGTCAAATTCAGGCTGGACCGTTATTAGTCTGCCCGGGTCCTCCTGTTACCGCGTTTCGTTCAGTCACGTGCGTTTATGTAAATGACGTTGCACTGCACAGCTGAGGGAGCACAGACGGAGGGGAGAAAAGGGGTGACAAAGAAACAGTGTATTCAGAAATATGAATAGTTGAATCTCTGGAAGTATGGCAGTTGCAGTGGCTCCTTTTTATAAAGGTCAAAATATTTGCACGACAAAAAAGGCTCATTTTTCTCACTGAAACCGAGAAGTAAAGGTAGGAAAAGTGAAAGAACAGGAGGATGATGTGGTAATGCTTTAATAAGCTTTTATGACCCTGTAAAATCGGGGCTTTATTCTCATTTGTTTAAATATAACTGGATCTCAGCTCTGTGGGAAAAAGAAAAAAAGGAAGGGCCGTACCTGCTATCATTTTAACAACTAAAACACTCCGAGGAGAGAATTTGTCTTGTTTGTGCAAGACTCAATATATTCGTTTCCTTCTTTTTTGTAATATTTATAGCTTTAGCCTGTTTTTCTTGTAAAATTCAGCTTAGAAGTGCAGGGCCTCTTTTGGGGTGTTCTTTTTATAACTCGGCCCAAATTTCGCTGTGGTCTTTCCCAGAGTTTGAGACTTTACTTTTAGTGATGGTTGGGGTGTCTCCACTTTACCTCAGTAATTGAATGCATCCAAGAACATACATTTTTGAATTGGCATGTATTAGTAAGATAATAAATGCCAACAGGACAGGTCATGTTTTTCACCTTATTTATTTGTACTAGTGTCATTTCAAGTCAGTGTGAGAGTCATTAAGCTACTGATGTCACTTACACTCAGGCTAGTTTCACCTTTACTCCTCTCTTCTCTTTCTTTGTGCACCTCATTTTACTGCTCCTTACACACACACACACACACACACACACACACACACACACACACACACACACACACACACACACACACACACA
>JAVDPK010001732.1:56342-83854 GCA_034780415.1 Cichlasoma orientale | reverse complement strand
ACACACACACACACACACACACACACACACACACACACACACACACACACACACACACACACACACACCAAAGCTTCTTCCAAGTCACTTCCTGATCAGGAAACTTTGAACCCAACATGTGGCCCATAAGTCCTGTCCACAGGTAATTAGGTTTGATGGTTAGTTGAGCAGAAGCATAGATTTTATCCTTCTCTCCGTCTTGCCTCCTGGAGGGTTGCCTCAACTTGTTTTTGATAAGCCTACTGCCAGCACAGCATCAGTCTCTTCCAGCTGAACACACATTGTAAAAGCCACCAAGGAGCAGTCATCCCTTCTTAAAGATGAGTTACCCACTAAAATAAAATTATGGAGACAGAAAAAAGGGTGTGTCAGAACACGACTGAATATACAGCCCCATTTCTGCTGGAACTGCTGACTGCTTTGCATATGTGATTCTTTTCAGGTAAATCGTAGCTGCTTCTTTTTTTTCCTCCCTCCCTCCAGAATTTTGGGTGAAGCACGCTGTATTGGATTTGCTCACGATATGCAGGAATATGTTAATGCTCCTTCCCACTGACACTCAGACCAACTGGTGTGAATATTGTCCCAGCAGAAATTGTATTTCATTAAATTCAGTGAATTGGCTTGACCAAATTAGTGTCACTTAACACTTTTATGGGCTTGTGTGTAGACGTTTTTTGGTTCCTTTTTTTTAATCTAGCGGTACCACAGAGGACAATAACGTTTCTTAAAAAAAAAAAAAAACCCTGCACATAATTTGTTTGACTTAGAAGCAAATGTTAGCACGCAAACTCTGTCATAGTGTGAGTGGGTGGGTGATAGTTGCCGGTACTGTTTTGTGGAAAAGAGGCAGAATTACATGTGAAACAGCTTTGAATTTTATTTGATTAGAACTTCATGTGAATGTGATACGAGGGGAGCACTAAAAGGACAGGCGTTATTGTGCTCAAGTGTCGAGTTGATTGCATTAAATCATCTGCCAGCAAGTCATCCAGCTGCCAACTCACTGCATTGAATAGGAGGATAATTGTGTATAAAAATTTTACTTTCATTGACGAAAATAGCCTTAGGCTATCAGAAAAACTAGATCTGCTCATTTGCTCTGTCTTTATGGCTGTTTCTAAATAAAATTCTCCAGCACTGATGTTTGGTTATCGAGTAATGAAATACAATTTTGCCATATTCAGAACTGTGCACGATATCAAGAAATATACACGAGGCTTTCTGTGTCCTTCACATTGATCTGTTTGCTTTTGACTTTCTGACCAGAGCAAACAGGGAAACTGAAGGTGTCCCCGTCAAGTTGGCGCACTTCCAGTATTTTGATTCATTCAAATTAATTGTGTTCTTTCTATACCAATCAGAAGCAGCTGACATTTTGCCATCAGCTGGTGCCGTGCCTGCTTTAGACTCAAACCTTATTTAGTGCACAGCTGATAGGTGAGTAGAACTGACGCGCTCAAACTATTGTACGTCTTAATGGGAAAATGAAAGCGAGTCTGCTTTAACTGAAAAGCACAAAACAAGCTCCTTAGAAAAGACACAACTTTTTAATGAATTTATCTCCTGAAATAAAAGTTGGCCACCTGCTTTGCAAAGTGAATGCGGTGATCTGGGACTCTGCAGCGACTGTGTTAGTCTCAGTACGCGCTGGACTGGATGTGCTTTTATCCAATTTATTTACCGCTGTAGATTTGCTATGTTGGTCCACACTACTAAATGTATCAATTTCCAGATAAAGGCTCTAAACTATCTGTGTGAGTTAGGTACAAATAATGACAAATATTCCTTTTATTCTTTAGGGAGAAACATGTTTTTTAAAAACCTTTGTTCACTTAATGTATATGATCTTTAGTTTGTTCCTTTCAGGTCTCATCAGTAAATGATTTGATTACAGTGTATCTTCTGTTGTGCTGCTTTCATTGCTGTCAGCAAACCTGCACAGCCTCTTTGTGTTGTGTAGTTTTCTGATCTGCTATGTCATTTGTGGTATTATATGTAGCTATTTGCTATTAACTGATGATGTATTTTGAATACAAAAAAATATTTTAGCTCCCTAGTGATGCACAAATTTCTAACATTTTTAGCATTTTATTCTTGTGTCTTTCATTCGCTTAATTTCCACTGAAAGTAAAATGTGGCCTTTGGATGGACGAAGGCCAATAGAAAAAGAATAGGTCAAAAAAGCGATCTCGCATTTTGATGTGAGACTCGGCTGTCCACTCTGACCTCAACGGAGGCTTCGTGTCCTCCATTGAAACCTGGAATTCTGCATTAGGATATTTATCTTCTTCTTCTTTTTTTTTTTTTTGCAATTAGCCAGCACAAGTTTGGTTAGTAAGGTGCATCCATAGACTGTATGGGTGCGTCACTCATACACAGATTTGTACTTAGTAGCATACAAATATTTCTTTAACCCAATCTGAATTACTTCTTGGACAGGCTGTTAGTGCAAATAACTGCACAGCAAGCCATGTTATTATCAGATAATTCCTTTAAAAATGACCCAGAGGGCACCAGCAACACAGAAACATTCGAGCGGTCCAGTTTGATGAGGCGACACCGTGCAAACAGCTAGCAGCCTAGTCAGGAACTACGCTATGTTTAAACCCTGATACATTTCACGGTTTACTTACCAGATGTTCTATATCATTTCAGCATCGTTTCTACAATATCCAGTTTATTTTTGTCTCTGTGGTCATTGCCGTCTTTGTTATCTCTGTGACTTTTTTCTTCCATCTTTTTTCTTCTTTTTGGCAATAATTCCTCTAAAAGGAATGTAGATAAACACATTATGTGTTTTAGAAAGTGAGTGGCATTTACACAGCGTGAGAGTCATCTCGTGTCGCAACAGATTTGAATTAGCAATGTGGCACATACATCAGAATTATGTCTGCATATTGGTTAAATGTGGAGAAAAGACATTTGTATTGCGGTAGTGTTTCTCTTTTAATTGGAAATCATTTAGCTAAATTGCCACATTGCCATCTGGTTTGAGGATAAAACAGATACAAAAAAGATGCAATCTTCCATTTACATAACGGAGATGAAGTTGTCAGTGTGAATGGAGTTTCAGATTGTGACACGTCACAGACGTGGATCAAAATTCCAGTGAGTTAAGTCTGATTTGGTTACCAATGTCAGACAAAAGCTCTCATGCAAAGTAGTTGATTTAGATTGGATCACAATCAATCTTATTTTTTTATATATATATATATATTTTTTTAATGCCCTGTATTATTATTCTGATTCTGCCTTTAATGCTACTTTGTATTTGATAGTTCTGGCATTCATTACTACCTGCAGCGTCACTGACACACTCCTCTACTTTTCCTCTTTTGTCTGGCTGGTTGCCCAGGCATTGGCAGCTCGCACATGTGGCCAAACTGTAAATCAGATTCAGACTTTCCATTCAAGTGTCCTGCTCGAGGGACTAGGCTGGCCTTTATTCTGACCTTGTGGACCTTTTTATAGGCTTAGAAACGAGCAGCAGAAAAGAGATAGCGCCACAGTTCACAGAGAAATGAACAGCTAAGTGTCTCTTCCCTTTTATTAAGATATGACCTCGTGGCATTTTTGGAAATTTTGTGCTTTTTGAATGTAGCATGCGCTGTAAATGATCCAAATTTAAATATCCTCACAGAAATAAAGAGTGGTGTGAGTAGATTTGGGTTTCTCTCCAGTGTGAGTAGGGTTCGTTGTAAGTGACACTCTCCTTTCAGAGCAGAGCTCACTCCTTTCAGGGGTGGTTGCATTTTTTGGTCTTGTGTCCCCACAGCTGATGCTCTGAAGAGACTTTGACAGGGCTCAAGCTGTTCAGTCCCCCAGTCCCTCCTTTTTTTCTCTGTCCCCCCCTCCCCCACCCCCTCCTCCAATCTCTCCCCTCCATCACACCTGATTGCATTTGACAAATGCCCCTATTGGCTCCATATCATCAGGTGCAGTGGAAGCAGTGTAAGACTATATTACTCTGCCCATATACCACATCTGTTCTCCATTTTGCATGGCTGACACACTTGCTACTGGAAGGTTCGAATGGGGCCAAGGCTGTGTCACCGGAAAGGCGTTGATGTTTCCATTGGCAAATAGAAGTCTTAGTGAATCTGTTGGACACAGCATCCGCCATCAAGGCTAATCTCTTGAGTAGAATGTGACGTGCCCTGTCTAGTGCTGAAAATGTGGCGTCGTATGCATCACAGAACAGATGCAGCACGATGCAAATGCTGTTTGCAAGTAATGTAATTTCTGAATGTATGTATGTGTAATATGATTTAGATAAACAGCATAATATTAAATTATTACATATTGCATTTATTATATATACACGTGAAACTGAAACTGTTATTTTTGCAATTATTATGGTTATTTTTTTTTATTATTTTTTCATGTTTTTATATTGTATTTTTTAATAACAATATATTTTTGTGAAATTTCATTAAAAAAATCAGTTCAGCTTCTTTGATCTATATTCATCGATGGCTAATTATTAGCTAAACTGTGACGTAGCTCTTTCCTAGCTCAAGTTACACCTGGACATTGTATTTCTAGATGCCAGCTAATAGCTCAGTCCCATTAGAGTAAAAATAGGACAGCTACCTCCTTGTGTCTCGGAAACAGTGATGGCTGCCTAGTGATTGCATTGATTTTTTTTCTGCTTTGGCAAAGTAGTTGCAGTGACCAACTGGTCGCCCAGAAATTGCCCGTGCAACCCCGTCAAACTCTGGGCGACCGCTTTCAATAACAAGGTGATTGCACAGGTCACCTGGTGTCAGGCAGCCTGTCGCTGACCAGTCGCGAGGTTGCTGAGCACCTACATCATTTTGCAGTTATGTCGCCCATTGGGCACCAACCACGTCACTATTTATAGAGGAATTTCTATTTCAAATCTATGAGGTTCTGGCTGGACTCTGAATATGACTGCTTAATGTGGACAGCGACAGATTTGCAATCTTATCAAACATATTGTTTCCCAACTTGACCCCACTCAATCGCAAACTGATAGCAGACTGACTCTGTCTCATTGCAATTTTATCGCTGCCTCAGGGCATCAAATTTGCTTTGGCGATGGCAGTTAGGAGCTAGTGGTCGCAGACGTGATCCCCGCCTTCGAAGCAACTAAAGGCAGCACAGTCACAAGTTTATTGCACACGGGCACAATGGTTTTGGTCGTGCCGCGGTCTCCATGTTTTCCCTTGTTTGACTATAGCATAATCATTCACTGAAAGCTTTATTACTACATTAGCCAACTTGACCTGTGACACATCTCCCTACTAGCAGATTATTAAATACAGACTTTGAAAGTGACTTTGGGCAGATTTAAGTGGGGAAAACAAAAGCGCAGTGGAGTGCCTCCTACTAGGGAGAGACGCTGAAGGACTGTCGTGGCTTGCGTCTCATCAGCAGGAATGCAAGTAGGGCTGGCACAGTAGTCACCATGTGGTGGCAAGGTTAGGTCACATCAGCCGCTTCTGACTCTCATATAAAGAGGATGCGGAGTTGAAAGGCAGTGCTGTAAAACCCTCTCCTTTACCTCAGCTTCTCTTGGTCATTATCTTTAGAATAACCTTTTGTTTAGAAGAAACAAATTGAAAAAGTGAGGTACAACAGAGATGACTGGAAAATATGAAATGAAAAATCACAAAAAGCAGAGGGTGGATTCCAGACTGTGCCAGGAAGACGCATAGATCTATGAGGTTTCTCATGTGTGTCATGTGTTTTCATGAGTCAAACAGACACTGCACTGTTGGGTGGTAATTGGACGCCTTCCTGGGAGAGGTGGCCGCAGCTCTGCTTTGCCTTTGGGCCACCTTCAACAGTCTGAGCCTGCTATAATTGGCAGAGCACATTGCTTAGCTCATACTATGCTTTAACTTAGACTGCATTCTGGCTGTGCCAATGATTAATTGGTAACCAGTTAATCATCGAGACTTTTGATCAATCAGAACGATTAGCGCATCAATAATCCTCAAGTCTATTGTGTTAATTCAGTTATCGACTCAAAAACCTTATTTACTCGGTCTTATTGCAGCGGAGTCTGCTAGGAACGTTACGTTATTTAGCACACAGAGGGGTCTTATTCACGGTGGCCTGGTGCTAGTTAAACTTACCACTGTCCTCGGGCATAAAAACACGTCACACCAAACACAACGTGACTGCAAGAACAATAATAATGCTTATCTAAGAACTTGAATTTGAAGATTAACAGTCCTATGAGAGCATCTTTCACTGGTGCAAAACACTCCCTGCTCCGAGAGATCGTCCCCCCTCTTGGGTCGCCACAGTATGCTACCTGATTCATCTTCTTTTCCCAACATCTTATTAAAGGACAACTGATGTGTCGCTGCAGTTTGGAATCATCGCTGTATTGGCTGCTGATGGACTCTCATCACAAATTTAGACTTTTAAGTGATAGGACACCACTAACAGTTTAAGCAGAGCAGCACGCAGGCGATGGTAATTACTCTGACTGCCAGAAGGGGGAGACAGTAGTTCTGCAGTGATGATTTAAAGAAAAAAAGCATACATTTTGTATGTTATAAACGTTAATTATATAATGATTGTGTACTTCAGAGATGGCCAGTTTTTAATTAACCCGCTTCAGGTTTGCGTCCCGCTGCAGCCACTCTGTCTTAAGCTTAGTAAGTGTGGTTAGTTATCTGTGTTGTTTTTCCCAGCTGTGCCGTTTCTCCCTGCCCACCCATTAGTTTAAATTGGAGTGGGGGGGCTGGGGGGGGGGGGCGGCGCCATATGGTAGGTCCTTGACTGTGACAGCCTGACACATTAGTCATTGATGGCTCACAGCTTCTCAGATGATAGGCATTGCTTAAAAAGCTGACCTACAAACACACATACACTCTCACACACACTTAATTGATCTTGAAACACTCTCGCAGTAAATATAGAGGCATTTTCACCAAGGTTGTGTCAGCTCAGACGGTCTGACAGTTATGTATTTGTAAAAACACTGAAAGGAGAGACGCAGTAGTTTGAAGAGAATAATCATAGCCACACTAGTTATGACCCCACGATAACAGGACTATGGATTGTTCTCTGTCCATTTGCTCAGTTAATTTCACGCAACATGAGGACGTTGTGCGTCTTGCCACAGCATTTTCAAAAATTCAATGATTGGCCTAATAGTGCACTATAATTGGCACTCAAAACAGAAGGCATTTCTGTTCCTGAGTGGCCCAGGAAGGGGTCGGCCTTCTTCTTTGGAGGCAGCATTTTTTTTTGTCACCTTTTTTTTTTTTTTTTTTTTTTTGCATTTTTGTCACTGAGCTTTACATAAATTCAGTAACTTCCTCTCACTAATAATGTGTGTAGTGTGTTTAGCATTTGACAACCAGGAACTATGTATTTTCCCCAGTGTTTGCTTTCTGTAATAGAGTGTAAGAGTTGATAATAGCTTAGTAGACCTGAAACAATATGCTAGGTTACAGTCAGGAAGGCCTGTGCAGCAGTATGGATGAGATTAGCAGCAGCCCGAGGGAGCTGTAAGCCTTTTTCCCTCTTCTCTACTTTTAACTCTCCTCAAAAGCACCAAGCTGCTTGCATATTCTGTTTGAAATGTGTCATCAGCTGTCCTGGCAGGTACGGTGCCACATATAACCCTGAAGTGGCGGCACTTCTGGCCCGGAAAGGTCATTTGTAGGAGTGGGTTAAATGTCCCCCGGAGGAGGGAGCAGACAGTCTGTGATTCGTGTGAGTTTTACGCTGCTGGAGCTGCTCCGTCTTTCGGAATGACCTTGACCAATTCCCCCTCAGTTTTAACTTAAAAGTCACTCTCTAGAAAAGTGTCTGACCGCCGTGTGTCAGATATGCCAGAAGTCATTAGTCTTAGTCTGATTGGGGGATCTTAAGAAATTAGAAAAAGGGACTGCCATCAGAGGTCAAGCCATCACCACAGCAGCACACAAAACACATCCTCCGTTTTGGT
The DNA here is from genome assembly GCA_034780415.1 of Cichlasoma orientale. Classification (NCBI taxonomy): domain Eukaryota; kingdom Metazoa; phylum Chordata; class Actinopteri; order Cichliformes; family Cichlidae; genus Cichlasoma; species Cichlasoma orientale. Next base: position 75,915 of record JAVDPK010001732.1, on the reverse strand, counting down.
TTAATCTAATTAGACATCCACTGAAGCTTCAGTTGTTTTCAGGCAAGCCTGATTAACTTTGTTGTGAAAAGCTGTGCTTGTTCCTGTTATTTTTCTCCTTTCTTGTGTTTGCTCAAGAGATTATCGGCCTTTTCTATCTACTCTTTTACATGCTTTAATTTTACCTGTGCAACTGCAGCTAAAACAAGCACAATTGTTTGCATTATCAGCATCGTCTTATCCAGCTAGAACATTTAATATTGACAAAAGTTAAATTGTAATTAATATACACAGAAACTTAAGTTGCTTTCTTTCGCAAGCCGCACGACTAAAATCCAATTGAATTAAAATGTCTGGTCACACGTTACCACCACCTGCACCATGTATCCCCTCCTCCTGCCATGTAGATAGTTTTGGTGATATATGCTTTCTACCTGAGTACAATGTAGGTAAATGGAATTTCGTTTGTGGTGCTCACAGCCCTGAAAAATTACATTTAAAAAATTCAGCAGCAAGCATCACATACCTGAAAGAGTGCCTCAGCTGCTCCCAGACTTTGCTGTGAACACCCTTCACTGGTTTACCACCTAGAAAAATAAATAGGGGGATATATTTATATATATTTAGCAGTCAGTGCAATCAACAAAATAAAAAAAATGTATTTATGCCAGCAAAGATAATTACAGTGACCCTGAGCGCTCAGTGAACTGCAGCTTGAGAAAACACATGCAGATAGACAAAAAGCAAGCAAAGTAAGCAAACATCTTTACCAATTTGAGAACAAAGGCACTAGAAAGACATTTAAAAAAAAACAAATACAAAAAGGTGTTGCAAATATAGAAAAACACATACTTATGAGGGTGAGAATCCATAAGTAGTGCTGGAATTGGGCTGAGATGTACATTTCTTTTTGTTTTAATATTGACTGCACGAGTAAGTAGTGCTCCCTGGAAACATTTCCATCGTCTGTTTTTTTTTATTTATTTGCAGCCATAACCTATCACAATATCTCAGGAACCTGTTGCTTGTTAATTTGTCATATGCAAACTACTGTTTGCAGACTTGAATTTAACTTTTTGGCCTTCTGTTTTAACAAAATGCCAGCATAAAACACCTACTTTGACAAAGTGTCACTTTTTTTTTTTGCAGCTGATGCTGAGTAAACATTCAGGAAACGGAAACATAAAATTAGTCAGACCTACTGGTCTCCAGTAGGGAGGGGCGAGTTTAAAGTTGTAAAAAGCAGTCAGTAATTGCTTAACTGGTAGGGCAATGCAGATGAAGGCATCCAGGGACCTTGATTGGTTCCTCCAATTGGTTGGCCTCCAATCCTTCAAATGAATTAAGCCGAGCTTTCTGTTGTTGGACTCTTCGGTGATCACCCTCTACTGTGCCCTGGGGGATGATCATGACCAGAGAGCCGTGGCAGTTCAAGCTTGCGGCACTGCGCGGCGGCCAGAAGCGGCTCTTGCCGTGTGTCTGTCCCGTGTGTAACGTACTTGTTGGTCTCGTGCTCGGTGTAGTGGATGCCGCAGCTTTTTTTAAAAGTCGTCATATGCCCACATAAAAGACACCTCTGGAAGCTAAAATTCTCATAATAATGTTACGCTATTTAGTGTGCAGTACGAGTTAAATTTTTATTCTGCTTCAAAAATTACCTGCCCTGCTCATTGTCACTTCTGTCTTCTGTCATTCTGCTTCCCACTGGGGCCAGCATGTGGAACGGTCATCTCCCACCACACTCCTTTGTGCCTGAATAGAGCAGATGATATAATAGCTGTGATTTACACTTCTCAGTCATATTCACACAGCTAAAATAGAGGTGCTACCATCAATAGTGCTGCACAGTGCTGACTGCCAGCCTGCTATTTAACACCAAACGGTCAAAAACACCATTTGTCCTGGATCAGATTGAGGTCAGGTGCTGTACTGCGATAGCTGCGCATGAATTAGTTATAGGTATTTTTGTTTGTGATAATGATGATGATCGGGCTCATTTCGGAAGAGAGTTAAGAAACTGAGCAATCTCGCGTGCCGCGGTCCTTCAAGAAATATGATTTGTGTGGCAATGACAATGAAAGGTCCTCTTGAGTAATAGGACTCTGTGGTGTGGTCTCCTCTTGTTTTTAAAGATGCCATTTGGAATTCATGACCAGGACTCCATATGCAGATTTGGAAAGGCTTTGATTAAAGCTCTAACAAGCACTTGATGGTTGGGGATATCACATTTCCTTTTGTTTTAATGCACTCTGTTAGGCTCACTCACAGTTAATAAGTCACAATCAATCTACCTGCTGTACGCACTGAGGCTTTGTAAGAGCTTAACAGGACCCCTGAGAGTTGGAATAATTTCACTTCTGAAACCAACTGACAGTGAATGCACGCATTGATGTTTGCGTCTGTGTGGGATCGCAACAGCTTCCATTGTATATTGCTCGTGTACGAGGGTGTAAGAGGAAAAGAGAGACTAAGCGAAGGTTGTCAAATATTGCCCGACTGGAAGACGAGCGCTGTATGTTGTCTCCTTTCTGTCTGCGCTTGAAAGAGTCGGTGTCGTTGCCTTGAGCTAAAGGATCAGATTTGATGACCTCACAAACAGCTCCTTCTCAATCCCTTCATACCTTCCTAGTGGTCAAGAGATCCAATCCTTCGGATGCAAAATCAGGTTACATCGATGTTCATTGGAATTATGCAAATGTGCACAAACAGCAAATGCCACGGCGATCTATCAGAGGGTCATTGTTAGCGTGTCACAACTATAGCGCTCTGCACTGTCTATGAACCCTGGGATGGTTTAAAGTTAAAGGGTCTCTCTTGTGGTTTCTGTGCATTAAATGTCTTTGCTGAGGCATGAAGCACAGCAAACACTTGCCGAGTTGAGACTCAGAACGCATCATTGCTATCTCCTCTTTGGTGACATATTAAGCTGGCATTTTAGCAGTTTTAAGGTTGATTGAATATATCATTAAATTCAGATTTGTTCCTTTTGATTTATTGTAATAAAAAAGTTCTTTAGCTGTTTGTATGGAACACTTGGCAGAACAGGTTATAAGCGACTGTATGTATCTGTATATAGCTAACTAAGCAGGTTATTGGCACCGGCTCAGTACTGTTTGTTTTAAGGCATGGATTTATGGATGGTGGTACTGGCCCTTCCACATATTTGTGCTCACGCTGATGAATTGCCTCTGACTGTGCCACTCTGTAAACGTTAACATGCTACTTTAGCCTGTTAAACAAACATGTTAAGACTATGATAAATATTATACCTGTTTAGTGACAAATATAAATGTTTTAGCACCCACATTGGCACTTTTACAATTGTGCATTCATATGAGAAGCCAGATCTTTTTTTTTTTTTTTTTTTTTTTTACAAATCTATTACAAGCATAATTTTAACAGCTATTCTTCATCCACAACTGCTTGTAGGGTGCATATAGGATGCTGTTTCTCTCTAAATGAGGAAATGCTTATTGCCACCTGAAAGGGGTTGAAAATGGGATGGTCCATTTAGTGCACTTGCAAAATACCCTAATCTCTTTAGGACATCTGCTTCTCCCCTTCTATTCTCCCTCAAAACACAGAGATACCAGGGTTCAGCAGCTTCTTGCATTTTATTACTTCCAATGATTTTCGCAAAGTAGTACTTGAGGCAGTTATTTTTTGCAAACAGTTTTTATGAAGGTATTGCAATTTTTTTTTTTTAATTGAAACAAGACAAATGCTTATGGCTGCAGCAAACACTCTGCAGTGTTTGTGGTCGGGGTTACAGGACAGAGTCAGTTGTTGTAATTGTGATGAAATTTGGTAGCAGCAGGATAGGGGAAAGAGGCACCTGCTGAGGATCTGGTTTGTAGAATAAAAGGTTTAAAGTTCATGTCTTGCTTAACAGTTTGCGAGAAAGGTGTTATTGAGCAGAAGTTAACTTAAGCACATGAATTAATTACCGCTGCCAAGGAGGTTATGGTTTTGGTATGTTTGCATGTGTGTCTTTCTGTCTGTAAACATGATATTTTGAAAAGGTTTCAATGAATTCTTATAAACCTTTGTAGGGCTGTAGAGTGGGGTCATGTTAATAATCCATTAAAATTTGGCTTACATCCACCAAGGTCTTCATGGTCAACTTAACGATTTATTGGTCCAAAATTGGCAAAAAGCCTTATAACTTAGAAACTATGATTCTTACAAGGGTGGTGTGTATTGTCAACATATAGATGCTGACCTCTCTGACCTCTCCTTCAAGGTCAAACTTTCATAAAAATGTCTTTTATCTTTAAAATTCTGCTGAAACTTCTGCTGCCTTTGTTTATATTGGCAACATTTACTAAATGATTCATGCTGATATATGGGGATTCTAAATATCACATTACAGTTTGCATCCAAATATGTCACATTTGACCTCTGAACTCACTTTTACATTTCACATCTGCCTTTCTTTCAAGTTGACCCCAAAATGTGTTACAGCTTTAAAGAAAGTATTGCCAAGAGAAAAAGCTGCTTAGTTAGAAATATCTTGTAGTGTAATATTATATTTTTGATGACTTTGTTATATACATTATAGTAACAGGTTATAACTGTTTAAATACAATTTGAAAACATGTACAATGGTTCTGAATAAGTTGTTTTTAAAAAACACTTGATATTTGTTATTAAACATTTAAACTAATTTTACTAAACAGTGAAATGCATGCTACACAAGAACTATATCCACATAAATAAAACTAATAAAAAATGAGTGTACTGCAGTCTCTGAGTGCTCCTTGTTGAACACTGTTATTGTTGATGTGCTTATTTTGGAAGCTTGGGTATTCACCATTATACACGTGTGGTTTTTAGTTTTTCTTAACAAGTGAAGTTATTCTTTATATTCTTTTCAAACCCAACCACTTTCTGTTGCACCACAGGTGCGCTTTGGGCTTCTGGCCATCAAATTATCAATTGTGTCCTGTCCACAGTCTGTATGCCGTCTGCCTCACACAGTTGACTGAACCAGCGAGTGGCAAAAATGGGGTCTCACACTTTTACCTCACACCTCTAAATAACTTTCTACTTTTAGACGATACATCCGTGGATAACCGCCAGGTGGATTGCAGCTTGTATTCCGCAAAGTCGTGGTTGTGGATCGGTCGACGCTGTACCCAGCAATTCACCAAATTAAGGGTGCGCAACCTTTCAGACACAAATCTGTTTCCAGATAAAGTTTAAGCTTGTTGATGTTTTTGTTCAGAATTGCTCTTCACTTCAAAAGGCAGCATATTCCTTCTGTCAGAATTCCTAGTCTGATCCTTCACTCAAAACACAAAGCAGCCAAATGCAACATTGAGCAGGCTTTTCCATCCCTATCTGAAAAAGATTAGAGGAACACGCATTTCCTTCTTTGAGCTCATATTTCAAACTGTGCCTTCTCGTCATTACTTAACCACTCTTGGAGCAGTTGTTAGAGGAAAAATTAGTCTGTGAGCTGCATACTGTAAGTAACCCCTTGCAGCCTGGATATTGTGGTCCTGGCTTATGTTTGGGATCTCGTGTCAGATGGTCACGACTAAATAGCTCCGTAATAGGATCACTTAGAATCATCTTTTTTTTTTTTTGTCTTCCAGGCCTTTGGCTCTTCATTTTCCCATAGCATTAGCTGTGAGTGTAACATCTGCTAGAGAGGAGAAGTGTGAGAGACTGAATGTAGTTCACTTTGTTCAGTGGTATGTCTTTGGAGAGCCCCTGAAGAGCAGACTTTTTTGTTTCTTTCAAGATGAAATGTGCATCTGTGTCTGTGTTATTGAGAGAGAGACAAAGAGAAAGGGTTGATGTCACAGCAAGTGTGTGGAAGGCTTCTTTGAATTTCAGGAAGGTTTGATGACAATTTGACAGGGGCTGAGAGGACATGGAAACAAATCCTTTGATGCTGACTGTCAACAAAAGACTTCTGCCACATACAAATAGCTGCCTATCCTCTTCTCTCCCTTCCTATTCTCGCAGCTATTTCTCTCCTCCATTCTTTTTTTTTTTGCATCTTTTCCTTAAATGCTCATCCGATTTTTTTTATTTTTTTGCCTTGATGTACTATACTGCTGGGTGAATAGATACCTCCTCAGTCTTTCTTACTCTGCTAAATCAACATGAACTGGCAGCAAACGCTAACACCAGCACCACAGGAATGACACAATGAGTGATGAAACAATAGCTTGTTGATATTAGTAGACCAGACGTGATGGGTAAAGGTAAAGAGGTGATTCCAGCAGTAACAGCGGCAGCAGCAAGTAGCAGTATCTCCTTCCAGCACAAAGCGGCTTTGCAGGCTGTGTTCTCAGTTGCTACAGGTTGCATATAGACCAAATAAAAGAGCGACAGAGCGGAAATTTCTCCCAATTCCTGGAGATAAGAAGGTATTGTTTCAGCAACTCGTGAGCTTTTTGTTAGAAACATGTGTGAATTTCGATTTGCTCAACAAAACAAGAAATCTTTTTCTTCCATCCTCTCCTTTTTTCTTTATATTTGAGGCCCATTCGCAGTGCCCGTTTACACAAGGCAGGGTGACAAAAAGAATCCTGAAGATTAATTAGAAATAGTTGATGGGGGTTTTGACAGTGTTTGTGCATGGACAGTTGGGAGGCATGATACCCCGTTGGTGTGGTTTGGCAGAGTGCCACTGCAAAGTTTATTTTTATTTTTTGTCAGCAATTGTTCAAAGGCAACACATACATGCAATTGGCATTTCTTTGAGTGGCTAATTACAATTTTGAAAAAGCTTTCTTATCTTTGCATTTTTTTTTTTTTTTGTTCAAGTTTAGTGCTTGAAGTCGTGCCAGGCGTTGTTCCTGCATCTGCATAATGTAACTGGAACTTAGCTTAATATGTTTTCTTCTTAGGTTTGCACACTATATCATCTTTGACACACGTGTTTATCTATAAACATCTCTGTTGGGAGCCAGAATCTAAATTTACATCGTACATGTGTGGCCATGACAGTGTCGCCGCACAGGCTGCAGATATCAGGCCGTGCTGCTTAAGCCCTGCTTTGCTTTCAGAGCTTTGCTTGTGTTCATAGGATTAGTGCTGTAATGCCCAGTGGTCTTAATGGATAAATAATTGTCTGTTTTAAATTTAGCTACATTTAGTTGTGCAATTGAATTATTTCTCCACAGGTATGCCCGTTACTAGAAACAACATTAATGTGATTATAATCATGTGAATACACCATGGTGCCATAGAAGCTATCCGACTCTCCACATACACTCACCGGACACTTTATTAGGTACACCTGTTCAGCAAATGCGACTCACTGCATTTAGGCATGTAGACATGGTCAAGACGACCTGCTGAAGTCCAGACCGAGCATCGGAAGGGGGGAGAAGGAGGATTTCAAAGATTTTGAACATGGCGTGGCTCTTAGTGCCAGATGAGCTGGTTTTTCTGGTACTTCACAAGCTGATGATCTACTGGAATTTTCCCACAGAATTTGGTGTAAATCATATGAAAGCATCAGTCCATCCTGCCTTGTATCACTGGTTCAGGCTGCTGGGGGTGGTGTCATGGTGTGGAGGATATTTTCTTGGCACATGTTGGACCCCGTAGTACCAAGTGAGCATTTTTAAAATCCCACAGCCTGTCTGTGTGAGTATTGTTGCTGGCCATTATGACCAGAGTGTACCTTCTTCTGAAGGCTGCTTCCAGGAAGATAACCAAATGACCTCCACAGTCTCCAACTCTCAATCCAATAGAGCAGCTTTTGGATATGGTGGAATAAGTGATTCGCATCATGGATGTGTAGCTGACAAATCTGCGTGCTGTCATGTCAATATGGACCAAAATCTCTGAGGAGTTTCCAGCATCTTATTGAATCTGTGCTACGAGGAATTAAGGCAGTTCTGAAGGCAAAAAAGGGTCCAAACCAGTACTAGGAAGGTCTACTTAAAGTGTCCAGTGAGTGGGGTGTGGTTTGCCAACAGAATGGATCAAACAAGTTAATGAGGCAAAAATGTAATTTTGTAATTTGTACTGTTGTAATTGTTGTGATGCTAGAAATCACTGCTAATCCCATATACAGCACACTGCTGGAACTTGCATAGCGTTTCAAAAAAAAAAAATCTCTAAGAAACAAGTAAAAAAAGAGAGAAAGCAAAAACAGAAGTCAAATAAAGTCCCCTATGTATGTTTTCTTTCTTTGTCATCGTAGCGTAATATTCCTCATGCAGACGCATAGACTGCATTTGTGACTGAGGACAGAGTGGGTAATACTTCCAGATTATATCACTTACTTTCAGTGAGCTGGACAATTAGGAGCAGTGATGGGATTTGTGTGAGTATCAAGCCATACTTGAAGATATTCTGTCTTTTTAAGAATTCTCTCAACTCCCCAAATGCCCTGTCGGATTGCAGTGTGATCACATTGGGCCGTGCAGAAATGGCTGAATTGGAATCTTATCTTCTTCCATCTTTCCCATTACGGACAGATTGAAAGCCCTGCAGCGGTGCTCTGGCCTGGTCCCCAGTCAAGACTGCTTTTTAGACTGCAATTTGACAGCTTCTAAAAATGTCACATTTTGTTGTTAAGATGCACTGCCAAGCACTTGAGCCATACATGCTGTGGCATCAGCACCAGTTCTGTTGTGAAGCTTCGCTGACCTTCCCTTCACTCCTGGGCATCACCCCTGGCACTGCCTGTCTCCTGGTGTCAGTATGACATTATGAACTTGAAGAGCCTGATGTGTAGCAGTAGGCACAAAGCCACTTTTCCAGCTTTTCATCCCACTCAATAGACTCTATACCAGACGACCCTGCGAGCTCATTACTTATAAAAACGAAGTGAAATGGGAAGCTCATAAATGGTACGCACTGTGCTCGCTCCATAGATGCTAATTCATGCAAACAGCATATTGTTACGTAGATTTGTTGGTTATTAATTATAATCAATACATTAAAAAACAACTTATGGTAAATTCAAAACGTTAAACATTTATTTCTTCATTTAGCGTCTCCCGTTAGTCATATGTAGACTCTCTAATCTGTTGCACGCCCTTCCAAAACAGATGGGACTATTTTCCTGTGCTACTGTGCGTGTGTTGTGCACGTACAAAAGGGACCGACTTGTAATCAGACATACGTGAGGCTGACCAGCTAGTTACTGGTCAGGCCTGAGAACGCTGTAAACAGGCTGACAGTAAACAACATGTTGGCAGCAACAGTGGGATCTAGCTGAAGGGAGAGGGCCTTGTAAAGAATGATTTACTTATAGGTTTTGGCCATTAGTCAGCCACACTATTAATATATTGTTTATAATCTTCTCATTCTTTAATTATCATGCCAGCTTTAGTGCATACATTTATATAGAGCATATATAATATCAGTTGTTATTATTGTTGCTACAGTTTTTAAAGATGGCGTTGTTTTGAGACGAAATAACAAAAGACAAGGCTAAGAAAACTTCAACAAGTTCAAATATCTTTACGTCTGTATACTTATGTTGTTTTCTGGATGCACAGATGACCATCTTTATGCTTAAGTCCTTTTTTCATTTGCGCATATGGGCTAAAGCTGCATCTCAGACACTCTCGGGGGCAGCACTTCACTGATATAGGAAGTGTTGTGGGACCCCTGCTGTCCACCATCTGGGCAAATGGCAGGTCTTTATGCCAGCGTGGTAGCCACCGAAGAAAGAGGGCACAGGGGCATAGCAGGAAGCTCCGAAGACAGACAGAGGGGGCATTTGCAGACACAGGTCATTCTTTCTCGGTAAAAGAGCCACTCAGTAACACCTGTGTTCCCACTCCCCTCTGCCCCACTTCAGACGTTCTGTCAGAAAGCCCATGCTCAGCAGAACTACAGGCTCCAAACAAAAGACTTTGCAGGCTCGGCAGAGTGCGTGCAGGTGAATAACAATAACCACTCGTTCAGTTATTCATATATTCATATGTGTGTTCATATTTAGCCTTCACTGTGAGGGTGATGAATAACGCTGGCTGAGACTGTGCCACACTGACAGAGGGAAGCGCTGGCTCAGTTTCTGTCTTCTCTTGTGAAAGTAGTTACTGGGCGAGAAAGTGACAGGGCAACTGGTCAGGGTGTCCTTTGTGGGTTTAGCTTTGGACTTGCTGGGTAGGCATGTTTAAAGAACGGCACTCTTAATGAGGAAAAATCAGACTTGGCTTAGCAATACAGCAATAGAGCGAGAGAGAAGTCAGTAAGATCTGTGCGGCATGCTCCTTATGTTCAACTGATGGATTAGTCAGTGAAGGGTTCATGCAGCCTCTCAGATGCAGGCAACAGTTACCAAAGTGCTAATAGATACTCACACATTATTTGCTGCCTTGCTTCTCCCCAGAGAGGTTCCATAGCTATCTTCTGTAAAGCATTAAGTGAACATGTTCAACCTCGCACTAAAATCTCTCCCCCACGGCTATGGTCTCAGTGCACCCAATCCTTTCATCCTCATATCTCTCAATCCAGGTAAGGCTTGGCTGGAGACCAGTGCTCTGTTGAAAAGGAGAGGCCTTTGGCTGTGCAATCGATTTCTCTAAAGCAGAATATACAGTACGAGTGACCGTGTCGAGTGAAAATGTAAATGGACCGAGCTCTGAAACGATCAGGTAGCCTCGGTGTGCATGGATCAGGGAGTATGTAAGCACGAGATAGCATTTACCCCTGGTTTTAACTAAAGCACTCAGACATTCTCCTCTCTGCAGCCCTGTAATTCCCTCTGAGTGCTCAGTGTGAAAGTGAAGCACTGTTATCAGCCCCTACCAAATGCATTAGACCTCCTCTGACCGCTGAAACAGACCACCTCGTTGTAGATCATTCCCTCTATACTGAATAGAGGTGATGAAGAAGCTGTAAATTAGGACAGTATAGTTTCATGCTCCATATGATTACTTCACCCCTGCACAATCGCGTCCTCTCTGCAATTTTAAATTAAATACAATATATGGCTGTCAGTGAATAAAGAATAAATTGATGGTATTACCTGATGTCACCCGTGGTAATAATGTCTGTTGATGACACAGCAAACTTCAGACCACTTTGCACTTCTTCTGCACGGCCTGTGGGCACAGAGCAAGGTTGTTTCTTTTGTGTGGAGTGGAGGGTAGTTGATGGGGCTGGCTGTGGAATTCTTTGGGTTAAACATTTTCTTATTAAGAATGTTTATGTGTGGAGATTTGCCATTGCTTTCTTTTGGTGTGTGTGTCTTTCTGAATGCTGGCATGTGTGAGAGAGTGCTGGTGGCAGATGCAACAAGTAATTCCTGCAACACTGTGGTGTCTGCTGTTTTGTGTGTTACAGATAAGGCGAGCCATATCCCCTTTTTAATACTGGTTTAAACACCTCAGCTGACACTAATGAAAAAGGTTGTAAGGTTGCCTTACAATTAGGACTGGGAATCACAGCATAAATCACAATACTGCGCTATCACAATGTGTTCCCCCTGATAACAAAGGTATCACAACACAGTAATTCTGTGATTCATTGCAAGACAATCTTATAAAATATTTTCCCATATTATTACTAAAGAAGAAAAAATGCCCTTAAAGAGGCAAAAACGAGGACATGCGTATTTAATCGCTGCATTTTGGTGTAAAATTGTGTTTGGTAATTCTTAGAGATGCATCTAAGTGTGACCTGCCAATACCGATTTTTCAGTTTGTTTTCTTTTATTGACAGCGTATACAAGCGAAAATCCACTTTTCTTCAATGCAAAATATTATTTTAATAATGAAAGAAATAATTCAACTTTACAATTTCCTCCAAACGGCAGTCATTTACAGGATCTTCGCTCTCTTAAATATCTAAACATAAAGTGCTCTGCTACTGGAAAGAAGTACAAATAATCAAATGATATTTTACCTTATATGCTTAGAACGTCACCAGATAACGGAACATCCAGTATTTTGCCTTGTCTCTGTAATCATATAACATTTTCCTTTTCTTGTGGCTGACTCTGAGCTCTGCAGCTTTCGCTTTTGCCACTTTCCCTTTGTTACCTTCTTTAAAAAGCCAGCAAGGTGAAGGAGATTTGTCTGAATAGATGGTCCACCCAATGAGGGGATCACCATGAATCTTTATTTCGTGGTGGTCGCCACACGATTTACTTTGCCAAACTTTGTGTCTTCATTCACAGTGAAGAGCTTCCGTGGCTGTGAGCGTGCACGTGACTATTTGCCTGTGCTACTGTGCGTTTGTTTTGCACACATGAAAGGGACATATGTGAGACTGACCAGCTGGTTACTGGACAGTGCCGAGGACGCTGTAAACAGTCCCTGTATCCCATACAGTATATGAATCATGTAGTGATTCTGAAAAGGTTACAGATACACACATTACTGTATCATAGATTTACTTGAAACCAGAGCAGTCAATCAATCTGCAGATATTTACATATTCCATGAATCATTGAGTCACTTTTTAAAGTGTTTCTGAAAATGAAAATTTCTTAGTCTGTACTGCGAAAATACCTTAAATGTCTTAAGCCCCATCCACACATGTGCTCATCACACATAGTTTCATAGTTGGTCACAACGGGTCGTCTACTAATCGGAAGGTCTGTGGTTTGATCCCTGATTTCTTTAGTCTGCAGGTTGAAGTATTCTTGGGCAAGGTGCTGAAGCCCGAGTTGCCCCCGATGAATTCATCGGACAGCGAGTGTGTGCATGAATGTTAGACAGAGCACTTAGGCATATAATAAAGCTTAAGAGCATGTGTGGATGAATGTGCATGTGATTAGGTTAATGAGGCTTATAGTTAAAAAGCTCTTTGAGTGCTCAGTTATAGTAGAAAAGTGCTATATAGGTACCGGTCCATTTAGTGGATATTCCAAGTTCCTGTTGTGTAGGTAATCCTCTAATATATTTAGCACCCTGTCATATGTCAGTTAACATGATCTTTCATGCCTGTTGGCAGCATCTTGAAAGTAGCAGGAGTCTCAAAGTTGAGACAACTGTAACTTCAAACTTGCCCACTCTTTGTTCTTCACTCATGGCCATTTTGGCTGACGTTGCTCCATATTGCTAAATTCCCATGTTTCGAGATCTCTGATTACAACATTGCTACTACTGTGTTTTCTTATTCCTGTGCCGACCTCATTTAGGTTTTGGATTCCTGAATAAGTAGCATTCAACACTGATGAGCTAAAAATCACAATGTGTTCTTTGATCTGTTCTGTTAGAAACTTGCATTTTTCGTTATATTAAACCATTTTTGAGATTCTGCAGGCCTGCAGAGAGAAAAGATGACGAGGGGGTGGATCCCCCCCCCCCTATTCAAAACAGATCTTCAAAAGTAAATAAACTCCCTCAGCAGCTGTTTGGATTGGTTGAACTGTATTGACAATCTGCTAAAGTGCAGAAAAAGGGCTTATTTTCTCTTTTGTAGAATTTGACAGTGATAAAACTGGATTGCAGCAATAATGGCTGTCATGGATCAACACCTAGAAACATTTTACTCTGCTGATGTGGACATGAATGGGATCCAAAGTCATGTCTCCCTCTGGCTGACTGCCAGGACCTTCACAGGAGCTTTAATAAATGGTTTGTACCAGCAGACGGTCCTTGGCCTGTATATGTGTGTGTGTGTGTGTGTGAGCGTGCATGTGTCTTTGGGGGTGTGTGTTCATATGCCAGAGGGATTTTAATAAGAACTAAGTGTGTAAGAACCCCCCAGAGGGGAAGAAAGACCAATAACCTACAGTAGTGCTTGGTGCTACTAAAAGGGTTGAAGGAACACTGAAGGGGAGGAAGCAAAGGTGTACTCGCCATTTATTCGCAGCACCGGGGTGCACATGAATTATTCAACGTGACATTCATTCATAATTAAGTTTTTTAAATGGATAAATAAATAGACAAAAGTGTAGCAGGGGAATGCGTTATTGCATGACACATATATACAGTGTGTGGCTTCGTGTCGTATTTAATGACAATGCCGAAATACGCATTTAATAAGGGGGGATGCCACAGCCAGTAAAAACGTAATGCGTATAAAAGATCAATGTGAGTGGAATGAGAGGGGTGGGCTGGCAGGGGAGAGGATGGAGAAGTGAGTTCAGTAGGTGGGCTGCCTCAGGCGCAGAGATCGGTAGTTGGACACCTCACACAAGTGTAACAGCTTTGAGACCTTAAACAGAAGGATAGAGAGGACTTTTGTTAGGATCAGCCGGTGTTAAAAAGAGGACATGAATCACAGTGGGTGTGTTTTAGTGTGGAGTATTGTCAATATTCTGAATGCCTGTCCGGGTTTGCTTTAAAATACTGTGTTGAGAAATACGCACTATTATCACCACAGTTTTTCAGTGGATCCTTTTTTTCCCCTTTTTTTTTTTTTTTTTACATCAGCATATCTCTCAGAAACTGTTGGGAATGAAATCTTTTTATCTTCTCATGCCTGACAGCATATGTTATTCTACATTTTCATCACTTGTCATCTTGAGTCATGGAGCAGCTCTGTGAAGGTGTCACTAGTTGGTAGTTCTTTCATTGTTTTTCATTCTATGCAGGACAAAACAATTCACAGGTACCACTTATTCATCTCTCACTTTCTTCACTATAACATAATACAAGCCAACTTTGGTGTCACCAAAAATTAGTGTGATGCTTAAAGCTTTTCAGTCCATTTCCAAAGCGAACAACCTGTCACAGCATGCTATGAATTGATTCCCTGTTAAAAGGGTTTGAATATAATTAATGCTACCGTTTGCTACTCAGCAATCCAAGTGGATCTTGCCATCACACTGTGCGTTGCATCTCAAATTTGTCTCCCTGAACACTATTAACACTATTTAACTTGGGGGCATTCATTTAATTTGCTATAATTGCTTTAGAGCCCCTCTCTCTATGCTCAGCCAGTTGTCTGTAGGTCTAGGGGGGGTGTCAGCCTGTCTGCATGCATATTGCTACAGAGTTTTTCCTCAGCCTATGCTTAAAGTTGATGGTAACTACTCAGTTAATATTAAAGTTGGAGCTGGTGATAAGTTGAGCACGGACCTATAATGCATTAAGATATCTGTTATATATAACTAGGATGTAAATATTCAAAATAATTGCACTACAAAGCCAGAGAAAACCAGCAGTTAGATGGAGGGAAAACAGTTACCATGTTGAGGATGTGAGGTTGGCGGGGGTGCTGGGCAGGTGTTGGGACTCCTTAGGGAGCTGGAGGTCACATTACCATACAAAAGCCACTCTGCTGGGTAACCTTTCCAGGCGCTGCTCCCCAGCCAGGGGGCCTGCGGTCACACACTGGCACTGCCACATGTGCCTTGCCACCGGCCCACACATACACACACACAAGGCCACATGTACACAAATCTCTCATATTCAGCCCCCGAATACCCCCTACGTTCTCTATGACAGAAACATTGCTTGTATAGTGACATGAAATATTTGCACTCGGGGAACATAAATCACAGGGGACAGCTCTAAAGCAAAACAAATACTATGATATGGTCCATTGCCATCATAATGCACACTAAAGGGAAAGGCATTCATGTGGAATTTAGATCCAAAGCCTAACATTTTATCTTCGCCAGCAGTCTTTTGCACAAATCAGCTCCTTTTTTTTTTTTCTCCACTCCCTAAATCCCTACAAAAGCAAGGCTGTTGTCATTTAAGCTCCACTCTATTTACAACTCGGATATGTCTTAGATGTGTGCAAGACACTACAGTGAGGAATGGGAGCAGTGTAGTGGATACGGGCAGCACAAGGGAGACAAGAGATAGACATTGACTTTGCCTGGAAGCATGTGGAGCATCTCCTGGTAGAGGGGAAGAGTAACTGGGGCGAGAAAGAAAGATTGAGAATGCAGGGAGGCGCTTGGTGGGCAGCTGTAGAGTTAATGTCGATCAAATGGTGGGGGTTGGGCTGAGAGAATGGGTGGTCATATTGATGGACAGCAGCATCAACAGGGATCTCGCTAGCTATTAGATGATGCAGGGTCTCTCTTTTTTTTTTTTTTAACTTTTTTATTCCGGGATGAGGAAGAGATGAGAATTTTTACTGGAGGCATGGAATAGCTGGGAATCTTTTTCCATCAGGGTTGATTTTGAGTGACAGGTCATAGGAATGGAAAATAGTGTCCCACATGTGTGTGAGAGGGGGTGTGTATGTGTGTACTCCACAGGTAACACATGCGCACCATGTAATTATACTCATTACACGGCAGGCTGTGGATCTGCATGATATGCTAGTAGACACCAGAAAAATATCTGGATTGTTGACAGCATAGTGGCACAGTTGCTGTGACAGTCAACTACATTGTTTATGCTGCAATTACCAAGACTGAATTCAATCAGTCAGGCCAATACACTTTTTTATTGCAATTATGCAAAAGACCTTACTGCTCACTGTGTGGTGAGACGTGATGTGCAGTAGCTTATATTGATTACTTTATTTGTAAAATTAAGTCTTTAAGAAGTCCCTGTCACTCAGCCTTCACTGCATCCTGTATCACATGCAAGCACCGCACCCTCATGAAAATAATAACTCTTTAATATAATTGATGTAATATGCCACACGCAACAATAAGGTATAACATCTAATCACGTTAAGTAGTCATCGCCAAGCTGTAATTAAACTGTTTGAGACAAGTGATTACCAACCCTGATAGAGAATATGAATATATAATAGGAGTGTTATGAAAACACTAATACCCCATAGCTCTAATTGCAGGGCATTTTTTACTTATATTGATTGCTTTGTATGTGTTATCATCACATTGACCACAACGTGCTGGGAAACCACACCAATATGGTGAGACGAAACCCTCCTTTCACTTTGTTATGCTCCACTACACATTGTAATGTTAGCAGCAGGGCCCTGCAGTCTGACTGGGCCAGCGGTGTGCCATCCTGTCGGCTCACGTGCGGAACCGGAACATGCAGCGAGATTGTTCACATCAAGCCTGTTGGCAAATTTGCCAACACGCATTAAGCTGTGACATTATGCTAAAGTTGTTTAAATACTCCTATATCTTTAGTGACTAATGAATGGTCCACCCCCTCCTCTCCTCCCCCCAAGCCCATTGGGATGAGAGTCTGTCCACTTAAACTGGAGTGATAGAATTAGCTGTTACAGCCTCTGGTGCAACGTGAGTTAAAATGAAGGAGGCTCGAGAGAGACGTGGCGAGAGTGCGACTGCGAGCAGAAACGTGCTGTTTTCCTTTCTTTTCGCTGGAAATGCATTGGATTCCTGTGCTTAATGATGTTCTTTCAGACAACTGTTATTTAGGTAGAAAAAAAAGTGAGATTCACTTTATAGCTGTCAGACTTTAAATATTAATATTTTACGTGGTGGCAGCTGGAACATTTAATGGCAATCAATAGATCACAGCAGGGGGAGATATTTTTCACAACGTGATCTGTGATCTGACAGACATTTTCCTATCACTCTCCTAATTAATTTCGTCAGACACCCGCAGAGACTTGCCGTGCTGTCAGCTGGTCTGCTCGCTGGCCAAAGCTCCTGCTCTTTTGTCTGAACTGCCCCGGCTTTATCCGGCGACACACCGCGGTACACCTCTAGGCTTCCCTTTCCACCCACCTTAATGAAGGTGTTTGTGCAGCTGATGGACAAGCAGCCTCCGCTTCTCCCCTCTGCTGTACACCCTTTCCTTAGGGTCACAGCAGTCTTGATGAGGATGGGTATTCCCCTGTGAAACTGTTCATTTCCCAGAATTCTTCTTAGTGCCCTTTTACTCACTCTGGTGTGGAAGATCTGACACAGTGGTTAGGTTTGGCTTGATGCATTTGCAGCAGAAACTCCGGCTACCTTTCATGCTTCTGTGAAGACAGTCGGTGTGTGGTAGGTAGAGCAATGCAGGGAAGCTCTTAAGTGTGTAAACTTTCCAACTTCATTATATAGCCAGTCTGTTTTCTAAGCTAATCCTCAAACCTAAGTACAATGTCTAATGTCTTTCTCTTAGTATTTAATGCAAGCCATTAAAAATGTAGGGCAGTTCCCTAAAGGAAAGGGTTTTGTATTTAGCTACTATAAAGCTACTCTGTTAGATTATATTAGAAACTAGAATTTATTGGCAATGCTAGTCTCTTGACATTAAGGTGCAATAACTGTAGTTTGAATCTGGACCCACCTCCACATCCCCTCTTTTGTTTCTATGGTATTTTATCAAATAAAGGCAATAAATATTTAGGGGGAGAAAAAAACAGCTTTCACAAGCAATATTAGAGAAGAAAATGAAACATCAGAAAACAATTCTGATTCTTTCAATGTTGTAAGTTGTAGGCAACTGCCTGGGGATCCCCTTAGAGGTGCATAGACATCACTGGGCTCCATGCTGAGAACAAGTAGCAAGCAATCCCAGTTGGGTGCTGATTCCACAACTCAAAAGACTATTGATCCTGCTCAGGATTTGACACAGTGTCGAGTATCTTTTTTTTCTACCTCTGACTCTGTGTTGTTCCTTGCAGAGAGTAGTTCTACTTCAGGATCCAGTTCATTTTCATTCTTGTGTAGTTTGCTGGATTAAACAGCCTACAGGTACATTTCAAGTTTAGTCAGAAAAAATAATTGAATTACAGCGTGAACACAAAGTTTGTGCTATTGATTTTTCCTCCCTGTAGTTTTGACACTTAATTTACATAATTGCCTCTTTAAGTCCCAGTGTTAATAATAATAACCATAATATTTTTATGGCGTGCAAAGTCAGAAATGCCCTATTTCACCTTTGCAAAATGGGACTCATTTTCTCTCGTGCAGACAGTTAAAAAGGCTTTTAAATGTTCATATTCTATATTATGCCATACGGCCAGGAAGAGGAGGTCCCAGCTGCGGTCTAAGTCCTTACCAACGGGGCAGATCTGAGTTTAGGCAGCTAGATTGATTGCTGAGATGGCCGGCAGAGCGGAGGAGGATCAGACATAGAAAGAGGTTCTACTAGATTACACAGGCCTTGTCTGAGCTCAGGATTTCCTCGCCTTTTGTTGTAGAACCTGGCTTGCGGAATAGCAGATCAAAGCTTCACTCATAGCGTCTCACGTAGCATCATTTACACATCTGTGAAATGCACATTCATAGAGAAGACTATGAAACCTCTCCTGCATTCATTAATGTAGAACTTTGACCAGAGACAAAGGTTAGGTGCAGGAGCAGAAATGGCCTCGCTTTTAGAGGCGCATCCACAGCGGAGTGTTTGAGTATTCACAACCGCTCATTAATTCTATTTCCACTTTGAGTATTGGTTATTTGCTTTCTTCTTTTTACTCGGGCAAGCTCTCAATTCATTAGTCGATCTGCTGCGAATGTATTATTCAATGCTAGATTGGCATTGGTGAGAGCCGTGTGTTTACCATAGCTCATGAAATATGTATCTGTTGAATGGGTGTGCGTGCAAGCAGCTGCGTGACATAGTCATGATGGGGGAGAGGTTTCTGTGGCAGTCACTCAAGGACAATCCCTTATAGCGCCATGGCTCTTCTGATTGATCAGGTGATCTGTATCCACACAGACATTTTTCTCTTTTCTCTCTCCTCATATTCAACTCTTCATTAGCTAACTGGGTTAACAATCACGTCTGCATAGTACAGTTAATGCCGAATTAATCAGCAGTATGTTGTCATTTGCGCATTTGTTCTGTGCTCTCCTCCGTTTGCAACATTG
>JAVDPK010001732.1:35127-46266 GCA_034780415.1 Cichlasoma orientale | reverse complement strand
AAGTAGGGGTCTTCGGCCCAGTGGCATCTCAAAATTTTTAAATCTGGCCCAGAAGAAAAAGTAATTGAATAGGCCTGTTGTAGAGTCTTTACCTTACAATATAAAGCGCCTTGAGGAGACTGTTTGTTGTGATTTGGTGCTATATAATTAAAATTGAATTGAATTGAAATTTATAAGGCGCACTATGTATGGGGCCACATACATAAAACACGATTAGATGGAACAGTGATGTCCACCTCGGTCACTGTATTCAAGATGGCAGGCCATCATGGTGGCTTCCACAGACCGATGCCTGCTCCTCTGTGTTTTTAATGGATTAATTAAAGTTTATCACAATGCATCAACATAAACACACTCATCAATGTATACTTATGAGTACAATATTCTTTTTTCTATTAAATAGCCTCAAAAAAATACGTACTGTTCCTTTAAAAACCTATCTTGCAAGTGAAATATTGGTGTAATCGTGTGTATTAAAATAAATAATGACCTTTGTTAATACAGTATAACTAGGCCTATTATTAGTAATTGTTATTAGTCATTTGTAGTTACATTTAGAATAAAGCCTTGAAAAGAAAACGCAGAACTTTTATTGGCTCACTGCAGTAGCGCCGGCATGAAGTGTTGATACCAGTTTTATTCGTATTCCTTTCAGTTTGCACTATGCAGACAATTAGATAAAGATCTTATCAGCAGGCACGGTGAAAACTTTCTGAGACAGTTTTTCTGTGAATCACCGAGGCATGTCACTGGCATATTTTCTGCATGTTAATTCTGACTAGTCCCAAAAGTTGGAAAGGTTTTAAATACTGTTTTATCAACACCGTGAGGCTGAATTCAGCAGTCGGGTCTGCGTAGGTGGCATTTATAAGAGAGATTTAAAATACTGTAGGCTGTTTTAAAATGATTGGGACATTCAAAGGAGGTTGTTTTAAAACAGGTTTAAACATTGGTAGCAACTTTATGCCAGCATAAACTGTCTGCACACCTTTACTGCGTCTGCAGTAAAAGAGAGCAGCGGCAAAAACTTTAAGAGGGACCGTAAAAGGGACGTTGGCTGAATATTTTAATTCCAAAGTATGTAAATAATGGAATGAAATAACAGCAACAAGCCTTTGACGTGTTTAGAAGTGAATTATCTTATTAGGTAAGTGAATTATCTTATTAGGTATTGAAATGCATTTAATAGAAACCATGTACCTAACTTCATGGTTACTGAGTGTCCCGCTGTAATCCTTTTCATCTTCGGCGAGCTCCTCATCGTTCAGCCCATTTGAATAAACCTCTCCCCAGCCTCGTCTTTAACCTTTTGCACTGTGTTTTCACAGAGCCTCCCCAAACTATATTGTATCCTCTGACCTTTTTCCACCCTCCGGTCAATGGTGCTTGCAGCTGTATTCACAAGGAGGAGGAAAAAAAGGGGGTACAGAATGTAAAACCTGTTTTGTGCGTTTGTTTGTACATGTCTGTGTCTGCTTGTGTGTGTGTGTGTGTGTGTGTGTGTGTGTGTGTGTGTGTGTGTGTGTGTGTGTGGGTGTCTGCTAAAAGAGAAATCTGATTGGCTTTCCAGGAGGAAGGACATCATTTTAAATAAGTCCTCAATGTTAAACTGTTTGCTCTAGGGCTTAGGGATTGCTCACCTCTCCAAATACTATTTTAGCTTGAAAGCATAATATTTCCCAGCCTGAGCTTTCACATGGGAGAAAGAGGGAGGGCCCTGGTGCAGCAGTTTCATGGAGGTGGCTTGCAGGCATACTCCATTCTGACAGAATGAGGAGGCACTCTGCAAGAGTGTGGCGGAGAGGAAAGGGGCCCTATTAATAAAATGACTCCATAATGGGTAGTTCCCTGCAGCTTGGCAAAGGAAGACAGGCGGATTGATGGACGAGACCAAGTCCTACTTCCTCAAGCATACTGAGCTCAAGTGTGTGGACATGCCTCTGTGAGGCCAAACAGAGGGCCAGGCCCAGCAATAAACCGAACTCTAGTTGACATAGGAAGTAAGAACCTGATCTGTTCTGTGTAAAGGGGTCACAGTGGCTGTTTTAAATGAGAAACACGCAATCTCAAAGCTGACTTTTATGCTTTATGAAAGGTTGAGGCTATTTTCCATGTAACACAATCTGCTCAGTATCACAGGTGGTTGGTTTGGAGGATGGAAGCAGAAAGAATATTCCTTAATTGTAGATAAACAAGGCTCCCTGGGTGACAGTGTTATGCTTCTGTAGTACATAATTGGGATTATTTAAGAGTAAAGCATTGTTTTGTCCAGAAATATGGTTAATTTACAAGAACAGAGTATCAAACTATGACTCATTTTTACCTCCTTTTTTCTTTTGTTTTGCCAGAGCCAAGATGTGTAGAGTTGTGCTAATAAAATATTTTTGTGGCACAACAGTGCTACAGTCTGCTCTAACAATATAGCAGCCTCCTGAAGGCATCACTCCATCATCCTTTTATTACATTTCTTTGTAACAGTACATTGATTAGAGTGGCCTCAGCATGACTGTCTTTTTAATTGTGTATTTGCTGATCTGAAAGCTGCTCAGAGCTCCGTGGTAGGATCTGTTCTAACCATTTCAACAATGCTCTAAGGCATTCTTGACACACAAAGTTCATTGTTCGAATATACATCAGTTTGTATCACCATAGCGACCTCCTTGGATGCTGAGCAGGGGACCTCATAAATATGTAATCCTGACAGATTTGAGGAATTGTCCTCCTCAACTGTTTCTCTCAAGCCATTTTGTTAATGTCAACAAGAGGGAAAGTTAGTGGAATAAGCAGTGACAATCCGCCAGTGGTGTATATCATTAATAATTACATACACAAGAATTCCTGTGGAATAACACAAATCTGCTTTTCAGCAATTGATGCAAAAGTAACAGATGAATCGTGGATACTGCTCAGCTCTGAAGTTGCCTCACACCTTGAATTATATTAAATGCAGAGTCCCAGACAACAGTTAAGATTTGTATTTGTTAATCAAATATGTGATTATCCATTATTAATTTCTAATTAACATGTTGCACTTCTAGGGCGTCCTTGCGGCTCCGTGCGTTTTTCTGTCTCTGCCCAATAACGTCCTAAAAAGTTATTATCCCTTTAAAGCTGCACAAATTGGCATTTCTAGAAAAATGTTGTTTATTTCAAAAAGAGTTCAGGAATAAGTTATGCTGGAAAAAAACTATAAAACAGACAGATTGACTAAAAAAAAAAAAAAATAGAAAGAAAGAGAGAAATGTGGTAGACAGAGCAGACAGCAGATAAGCGCCTCTTCACCCCGACATCGCTGTGCTTTTTCTATCTGTATGTGTGTGATGTGTGTGTTAAGTTTGCACTCTAGCCATGCATTTTTATCACTTCTGCGGAGGGTTGCCACTCATCCATTATAATAAGGAATATTCCTTTTGGGAAAGAGAAAGGTTGTGTTCCAGATTAAACAGAGCTGGCCTGGCCTCTGGCTCGTGGAAACTGAAAGAATAGCTCGTCCATCTAGGCGCACGCTTAAGAGCAGTGTCCCTTTTGCCACCTTGTGTAATTGCAAGAGCTTATGGGGAGCTAAAATTTTGCCCTCTGCTCCTCGTTAAACTACCACTTGTAAAAGCGCTCAAGCGTGGATGCAGCACACTGCAGCTCAACGTTCCCAGACAATGATATAGATTTCCTCTACAAAAGAACAATTGAAAGGGTTGTCACAAATTTGTCCATTGTCACTGGTCGCTATCATTTCCCTGTTAATTGCTGTCATTGTAATAGAATATTAGATACACTACTGCGAGGGGAGTGTTGATGAGGGGGCAGCGCGAGCTGAGTTTTCTCCTCGACCATGACCTTATCTGTCATAGTGGTAATGATAATAATGATGTGATGCATCACTGATCGATGGAGGAGCTGCTTTTTTACCCCTTTACCCACCCAACTGCAAGGCTGTGCTGCGGGTTCAGCTACCCCTCAAAAAGGGAGGGATTCCGCCCTGTAGTCAGAAACACTTAAGAAAAATGGATGCCTGCCAGCAAGAGGGCTTAAACCAGGGTTCTCTGGTTAAACGCTGGTCTCTACTTGTAAAAAGTGTTTTTACTGTCGGGTATATTGAGGGCCAAAGTGGTTCACATGATCTGTATTTATTGCTTTGAGATGTGCCAATAGAAAATTGGCACTGTGATTTTATTTTATTTTTTTTAAGCGAGGCATTTGCACTAGGATATTTTCAAGTTGAATTGGCCACAAATGATTTTTGAGCATCACCTGGTAAACCGATGCAAATAGCCCAGTCGGTGCTTTGGTGTTGGCAGCGTGAGTGTAAATCCCAGTAATCCTTGACACCAAAACTGACACCAAAATTGCCTAATAACTACACACAGCTCAATTCTTTCCACTTAGATAAAAATGAAGTTCACAGCAAGTGTAATAAATGCAAGAAAAGAAACCGCTGCGCATCCCAATACAGACAGCACAAAGCCGCGCCAGGTGCCAGCACAAAGACAGAGTCTCAACAAAAGGATAGGCACAGCCCCTCTCAGGTCACTGTCTGTGGCTCAGGCCTTCGTTCCTTTGGCATCAGATATGATCTATATCAGTGTCACCCCCAAATTGCAGGAAAGCTCCTCTAGCCTTCAGCCATGAGCTGAATGTAAATGTGCATTTGACACCTATCTAAATAGCTGTCATAATTCATTTCCAGAGCTCTTAAATCTCCCCCTGTCACCTGGCACCTCTGCTGTTTTTCTGTCCAAAAACAGAGCACATTAGCCTTTATTGATGTGTTTGTCCTTTGATACATAATTCATCATTCACCCAACTTTTTCCTTTTTTTTTGTTTTTTTTTAAGAATTAGCATGCATTTTTCTGCGGTTGCTCAAACATATGGATTGACACAAAGAGGCTATACTTAGTGTGAGCTTAGACCTCATGTTATATGTCAGGATCAGTCTCTTTTTTTTTCTGCGTATTGAAGCAGAGGGATAAAGCCGTCATGATAAATCCATCGATGACTTACCTTCAGTGGTCACAATAATAATAAAAAAAATTGTTTCATGGCAGACAGAACTGCAACAAAAAAACCTTTTAATTTAGACAAAAGAAGTGCTGTTGATACAACTTTCAAAGCTGCATTTAATACTGCATAAACATTACTAATCAATCAAAGCACACAACCTGTAAAGGATACTAAACATTTCCTCTGGCACTGCAGAGCTCAAAGCAGGATGCTAGTTGTTTGACAACATGCTAAAGGCATAAAACCTCACAACGTGCACTGGTTAATGTATGCTCCGCTGGCACAACTCGATGCCTTTAAAGGTAAAAATTTATTGATTCACAGAAATTATGAAGAAACTGTGAAGTAGTTGTAGTGTATTTGTTTGCACAATGGGATTCAAAATAGTAAAAGGGCTCCAGTATGAAATCACCACCTTCTTGCTGTGTGTTGCTAGTAAGCCAACACTTGACATAAATAATATACTTCTGCTGGCCCTTTGTTAGAGGTTATTTGGTTCAGATGTGTTTGCTGCAGATTCAGTTAAAGAGCTGCCCGGCCTCTCGCCCACTGACTGCCTTCCAGCAGCCTCTTCTTAAGCGGTCATGGACTGTTCCAGTGCATATACCACAGTGAAATAGACTTTTGCTCTTTTCTTCATTGTCACAAAAGGCCAGGCACTTCGCTGGAGTTCCCATTCCCCTTTTACATAGTGATAAGACAGCCATTATCCTTTGAACCTTTCTTTTCACTGTGCCAGGAGAAAAGGAAGAGTGAAAGAGAAGGAGGAGGAGGACAGAGAAAGATTTCTTCCCTGAGGTGAGCCTGGCCTCACCTCTGTGTGGCGGGCTTTTTTTTGTGAGCAGTGAAGAGGTCCTTAACCTTCTATCAGATGGAGGCACACAGTTGTGTTCTGCTTGAATAACTACATTGAAAAGCCCTGAAGCACAGGAGATGGTTCTATAGACTCTGCAAGTGGCATAGAGAGAGAGAGAGAGAGAGAGAGAGAGAGAGGAGGGTGTATAGTATGACCTGCTGGAGTGTGACCCTCACATGATGTGCACATTCTTTGTTAAAGTGCCCATCAGTGCTTCACTGTGAATCTGTGTTCTTTGTTGGATGGGTCTCGCTGACAGGATGGTCCTTCTCTAATAATGTCACAACAACACAGTTCACACATTTATGTAATACACTTCCTTTAATAGACCTCACTTCATTTTACAAAGTAGCAGTCTTTCTGCTCTCAGGTTGTAAATGGCTTTATGGCGGCAATACTATCAATATTAGAGTGCACAGATCTGAATGCCGCGCTGCATGGAGGGCTCATGGCGGCTGATGGCTGGTGATACTGCAGACCACTTGTTTATATGGCACCACATAACAACAGAAGTCATCACAGCGCTCTTGATATAGTAAGGTCAAGACCTTGCATCCACTCATTGACAACAGGGAGGAAAGATTTCAATTCAACTTACTGTATCCAGGACAAGACTGATTGTTAACTAAAACTATAGCAAAACCTATGTGTGGGAAAAATTGTAGTTAACAGAAATAAAACTAAAAAAACTAGACTTAAAGAAATGGGAGCTTTGGTGCATTCGTTTAGATCTCAGATGTCTACATAACATTTAAGAATACTAAAAACTAAACTGTTATCAAACATTTTTAAACTATAAAAACTAAAGTGAAACTTTGCTTTGCAAACGAATTGATACGACACTAAATTGAAAACAAAAACTTACGCTAATTAGATGATGCAAAACTAATAATGCTGATCCAGGCTTATGTCAAGCCATTTCTTTGTGATGTCTGTTGTTTGTGGTCTTTCTGTACTCCTCTATTCTGTCTTCTCTCAGACTATATGCACAAAGTACTGGGCCACACCGTCTCCTAATCTTAGAATTCGGGTGTTTTCGGTAACGTTGTCACAGGTGTATAAAATCAAGTACCTAGCCATTCAGTCTGTCTTTACAAACATTTAGGGTCATTCTAAAAAGCTTGCTGATTTTGAGAATGGTACTGTAATAGGATGCCACTGATGCAAGAAGTGAGTTCATGAAATTTCTTCCCTCCTAGAGATTCCATGATCAGCTGTAAGTGGTATTACTGCAAAGTGGAAGCATTTAGGAACCGGAGCAACTCAGCCACAAAGTGGCAGACCATGTAAAGTTACAGAGCGGGGTCTCTAAGTGCTGCGGCATATAGTGCATAAATTTTGCGAACGCTCTGCTGACTCAATAACTGTAGAATTCCAAACCTCCTCTGGCATTAACAGCAGCACAGATGCAGGGCATGGGTTTCCATGGTTGAGCAGCTCCCATAGGTGTAATGTGTAGGCGAGCCAGTAGTTTTGTCCCCATAGTGTGCGTGTTCCCCACCAACTGGTCAAGCCAGATGCTGGAGGTCTCTTCCTTTTAGAAGGAAGTTCTTCCTCCCCACTGTCGCTGAGTGCCTAGTGTGATCATTAGGGTTCCCACTTTATCGATATCTGTGAACTGTCTGCTATTGTAGGGTTACTTCATGCTATATAATCACAACTTTGATAGCAAACAATAAAATAAGTGTTTCTATTTTGACGCAAATCTATTACTAGATTGCTAGTACAAAACAATGCTCTTCTATTTAATGTCCTGGGGAGTTCTTTTAGCCATCAAGGTCTTAAAGTCTTACCAATGTCTGCTGTGTTTAAAGGAGACCCCTGCAGTTCTAAAAGTCTCGCACCGAATATGCCATTTTTGTTTGCACTTCTACTGATGCATGGACAAGTGACTCTGTTTCAGTATCACTGACATTAGATGACAGAAGTCAAATGCTATAAATTTCTGTCTCCCATGTAAATGATCACAGGCTGTCAGCCACGCTTGTCAAATTAAACGTTTACCATAGTTGGTAAACATGCCATTCCATCTTTGCTCTGCAATGCAGCTTTCACGCTGTCAAATGCCGAGGCATTAGGAGCTCTTTCTGGTGCTACAAGCTGAATTCCAGCTCTGAAAATGGACAAAGTTTTCTCGCCTCTCATTTCAGAGCTGTGCCACTGAATGCAACAGTGGATATATTGTATTGAAAATAAGTTTCTTTGTGTTCTTTAAATTCAGCCAATGAACTGCAACCTTTAACGCTTACAGATCCCAGTTACATGTAGCCCACTTCCTCTCACTTTAATGTGATTTCCATTAGCTTGGCTGGCACGAGACAGACATTAGGTTGTGTGACATTTGAAATGTCTGTTTATAAAACTGTTGCTGCAGGTGATGTTTCTCAGCAGCTGTTTATTTGTACGCCGCTGTAATATTTTCCCAACACATAGTCATCAGATAGCACATTTTTCAGAGACACTGCAAACTTCATTATTTTTACGCCTTTTGTGTCGACAAAGATAAATAGTCCAGGAAAAATAATAACTTTGTTAGTGGTTGTACAAAAGTGCCAGCTGAAGTCCCGGCGGTTGTAGCTCCGGTGAATTTATCCCCACACTTAAACATTTCCTGACAGTACTTAAGATGAACTGCCTGTCTAACTTTTGTCCTCCTTGTAAGGACTTGAGCAGGCGGTTATTATTTTAGAAAGTGAGTGTGAAATGCCTGCCATTTAAAACAATATCACCATTTGCACTTCTCATTTACTGTACAGTTGCATAGCACTGCAGCACATGTGCAACACAGGGCTTCCCGACTGTCCTCCAAATTAGGGTTTTAAAAGCCTAATTCAGGATTCCTCACTCGCCATGCCTCCCTCTTATAGTGACTCTAGTTTAACGTATCCACACGTAACATCCATTGTTTTGTTCTCTCACAGCTGTTGTTTATCACTAATTTGCAGAACTGATGCAACTCTGTAGGATTTAATAAGCTCCACCTTTACGCAACATTTACCTGCGGGCTCTCAATTCCTGCCTTTTCAGGTACTTCCGCGAGCAGCAATCCAGGTATTCAGGCGCTGGGAATGTATATGGGTTACTTGAGGATTCACATCGGTGTTGCTTGCTAAATTTGACAATTTGGAAATAATTTAGGGAGGAGCAATTCAAGTTCCTGTGAGCCATGCAGTGAGTAACTTGGCCCTGCAAGCTGTGCCAACGTCTTGTGTGCCAAATGTGTGGCAAGAGGGTGGCACGAATAGTGTGCCAGCGCTAGTCTGCCTGGCTGCCAGGCACTTCTCTTTATCCAATCAGACAGTTCGGTTTGAGTGAGACCCTTATTCTTGTCTCTACCCATCTCGTCCCGAACCTTTGTAACCCTCCCATGAAAAACACAGATGCACACTTGTGCGCTATTAAGCCTCCTCAGTACAGTTACACTTACCTATAGACCATAACCAGGGAGTGAATGGTGCAGAGTGCTCCCTCTTTGTTTCTGTCTGCTGCTGCTCTCTACTCCTCCATCTTTTTGTTTTTTTTCATAGGCAACATCACAGGCTAAATGAGCATGCCTCCGTCTGGTTTTTAAGCATTTCATCAGCATTATAGAAAGAAGAGTGTGTCTAGAGATCTGTTTTTCGGGGATGTGTGAAAAAAAAAAAGCTGCCTGTCTGTGTGTGGCTTTATTGGACATGATGAAGGATGATATTATGGTGGATGCTGCTGCTGCCGCTGCTGCTGCTGGGGCTCTGAGATGAGGAAGGATCACATTTGTCTCACACCCGCTTAGTATAATGTGTCTATCCGTCCCTCTCCCCAAGACTGGACATCGGTGTTCATCAAAATAAACATATTGTCAACACAGTTCTTCTTTTTCTTTTCTTTTTTTTTTTAAACTTCTGGTTGTTATTGTTGATTTTTCTCCTATTGCTGCTCTTCCCTTCTTCGCGTCTTTGCCACATCTGATCCAGAAAATGAGTAACACCACCGAGGTTGCATGAATTTCCTTATCATCAGAATTACAATCTATAGATGGACAGGGAAGCGGTAACCTGACAACACCCCGCGAACACAGATTTATTATGTGGGAGAGGGGTGCTGGGAAAGAAATCAGCGTAAAGGAGCGAAAATAAATATTCTAAGAGCAATTACTGTGAGTAGATGAGCTGTGATTCAATAGGGGTGTGAGGTACTTGCTGAAAAGATTAAGCTAATGTCAGTACTCCTCTTATGTCTTCTAGGTTGATGATGCCATGCTTATGTTTGATAAGACTACTAACAGACATAGAGGTAAGTGCACAGCTTCTGTTCTCTTTTTCCTGATATTTTTTTCTCTCTCCGTCTTTCCGAAAGGTGAGAAAATAGTCATTTTATGTCCTTTCCCCATGAGATAACAGAGAACAGTTCCATTTCACATGATATTAGGTGTGCCATCTGTTCAACAATGGGAGCGTGTCAAAGTAATCAATAAGCTGGTACGGTGTTTAGAATGTTTGAGCATTAGATGGTGAGTGTGTGTGTGCGCCTGTGATGATGCTGGTGTGAGTGTTTCAGAGAGGTGCTTAAAGGGTGTAAAGATTGCGAGATGGTGGGTGCTGTGCAGTCAGATAACAGCATCAGATAAGACCCAGGAGAAGCACTGACTTTATCGCTTTATCTCATCAGCTCCTTATCTGAGATGAGGGGACATTTCTCTCTCAAGCAGAGGACTTTCCAAAGACAGGTTTCCTCCCTGCACCACAATGCGGTGTCGGTGTATTTAAGCCAAGCGGCACTCTTTTAGGCCCCGACTTAACCACCAGCAGACACGTATAGGGCTGTCACTTATCCACAGCACTGTGCGATGGTTGGTATTACTGCCTCACACAGGTACGTTAAAGGAACTTTTAGGAGACAGACTGTCCCTGGCTGTTTATGCCTGTATGTATCATTGTGTGCGTGAGCAGTCGACAGGCGCTGACAGGTATTTCCACAAGAAAAAGGAGCAGACACTTCTGTGTTTGTCACGCCAGTCAGCTCACTTGTAGGCAGAGCTGGCATCACACCCTCTCACTCAGCTGGGCCGAGCATATAGATGTAAATATTTGTTTGCAGCGAGGAACTCATCCTCTCAAACTGTATAAATGTTTAAGTGCAGTTTTCTTGGATCGAAAGCTGTTATTGTTTTGCGGGCTAGCTCGATCTTTTGTTTTAAACTATATCTCTGTGTGTTCGAGTGAGGGTACCCTGCATGTGTGTGTGTGTGTGTGTGTGTGTGTGTGTGTGTGTGTGTGTGTGTGTGTGTGTGTGTGTGTGTGTGTGT
>JAVDPK010001732.1:2826-16081 GCA_034780415.1 Cichlasoma orientale | reverse complement strand
CCCCCCCCCCCCCCCCCGCTATTTGTGAGATAATCCTTGTCACAGACAGACACTGAGCCTTAGCTGGGATGGTTCAGTGAAAATTGGTAAGATGTATCACAGAAATTCAATGCTTCAAATTTGATTCTGATTCTTCTGTGCAGGGTAAACCGGCACGCACATGCTCCCAAGTGGTCAGAGAACCAATTTGTTAGGCCACTGACAACAGACAAGCTGGTTATATGAGAACACACAGGTCTTATCTCTGATGTTAAAATACATTTGTCAGATTTGTGTGGACCAAATTCATTTATGCTCGGCTGACCAGTATCTCTTCTTTTTTTTTTCTTTTCTTTTTTTTTTTTTTACAGTTAAAGGTTCTACGGTACATACAAAATTTCAAATGTCAGAACAGTGGAAAACAGCAGTTTGTGTACTGTACAAGAACACGGCAGCTATAAGCTCGGCGTAATCGCAGGGCACGTGTGGCCGGACCTGTGAAGCTGCCGCTCCTCCCCACTTTTAGAAAGTCACTGACAGGGAGGAGAAGAGATGGCAGAAACGTCATGGGGACATCTGGAGTTTTTTAAATTTTTGTGTCTTAAACCTGCCTTCATGGAACACTTCATGGAGCTCATTTATGTAATGCCTCCTCTCTGTCTCTAAGCCCATTTTTGTCAAACCAGAAGTGACTCGTCCCTGGTGGGTCTCAGCGCAAAGATTCCACTTGAGAACAGTTCTCTGGCGAGCAGGCGTGCAGGCACTTGTGTTCCATCAAAATGCTAATAATATCATCTGCAATATCCAGAGCAATATTATTGTGTGCTAATTGGTGAAAAAATTGTTGATGGGAGCACCTGCCCACCCCACTACTCAATTATTTTTAATTACAATGGCTGTAATAAAAGGGAACAAATTGTGTAATGATCAATGTTTCTTCAGTAAGGTGACAGTTTTGCTCTTATTGACTTTAGCACAGCCATGTGTTTCTCATTTAGATGGTAGGGAGATACTTGTTTGAGTTGAGCAAGCGCTACGCAAATGCGGGCCCTCAGGAGAAGAACTTCTCTTCCCTTGGTTTTATGCAGCATGATTTATTCATCACACCACATGGCTGCAGGAGTGGTCTCGGGCAGTTCACATGTGCCGCTATGTGCTGCCTTGCTCCACACCTCCTTGAGATTTTACACTCAAAGAGGTTGCTTTGTCATACGTGTGTGTGTGAAGGATGGAGGGAAATGGAGGAAGATAACCACGGATAGGATGGAGGGAATACGAGTGTAAAAAAAATGCAAATTGAGAAGTATGTCTGAATAGAGAAGAACAAAACATAATAATTGCAAGAGATCCGTTGAACCAAGTGGGAGTGAAAATCCGTTATTTCGAAACAATCCCTGTCTTCCAAATTGTCAAATTAACTTTTTCTGCAGCAGTGGCTAGTGAGAAGGGTAATTAATAGCTTCTTTTTGGGCAGTTCTTTCCTAGTATGTGTCAGTTTTTCTAGCTGTTTTCAGAGTGATAATGCTCACCGGATGTTGCCCCAAGGGACTGCTCCATCTTATTAACTTGTCTTGGGAGACGCGACTGCCTTGCAGCCTGCTTTACTGCCTGCAAGGACCTGCACTATCCTCTTTTGCCCAAAACAATCATCACTTACAGTATTTCTTTGTATTCCGATGTGGGTTTATGCCAACGGGGCAATCAGCTCACAGAAGAAGTGAATAAATATTCAAGATACAATGATTAAATATGATCACTTTTTCCATGTGGTTGATCATTTCTGTAGTCAGAGGCTGTGCCTGACTACACAAGGATGTAAATGTGGGGTTTAAGAGGGTAGATTCACTTAAGGAGAGCCTGTGAGCAGGGATTCACCAGTCCAACATTTTCTCTCATACAGATTCATATGACTCAGCTCAGGTTTGAGGCCAGCGCCAAGTACAGATCCAATACCAGCTTGCTTTATGCCACATTTATCGGGAACTGCTTTTAAGTAAGGTAACATGAGCCCAGGGACTGCGGTACTAAAATCTGGGTTGGGAGGCTGCTGTGACCCAATCACTGTAGCACTTAGAAGAAAACTCTAATCACTGGATCAGTGATGTCATGGCCAATAACCAATCAAGGTCAATATCAATGCAGATCCCTACTTGTGAGCTGAACCAACTTTAAAAAAAAAAATGTTGAGAGTGCTGAGAATAGCCACAGAGAACGGCTTCGGCTGATTGAAGTGGGCACGTGAACGTATCACAGGTAGGCCCGCAGAGAAGTGAAGGCATGAATCCTTGTTCCTAAACAAACACCGCAAACCGGGAATTTTAACAGGAGGACTGCGGCTGTCAGATGTATCCGTTTTTGCAGATAGCCTACAATTCTCCCTTGTTCCTCTGGAGTATATTTGATCATTTGCTAGCTCTCAGTCAGTCACTTTTTGCACTGGGCGGAAGCTTTTATGCCACACTTTTGCTCTTTGTAAGCAGCTGTCATGGCTGAAGTGGCTAAATGTAAAAAGGAATAGCATTGGTGCAGATAAGTAGCTCGGAAAGACAACAATCCACGACCCCGGAACAAAAGCATGTTATAATTTGGACGTGGGGGGACAAACACACTGGGTATGTTTTTTTTTGTGGACGCACAATCTGCAGCTTAAAACCCCAAAAAATACCAAATTGGGTCTTTAGGTTCCGTCTCATTACCAAATATGGGCATATTTCATTGTGGCACTTCTAATAAAGTGTGAGATCACCTGGTACTCAGGTTATAGTGAAGTTCTTGTTTGCAGAAGGAAGACAAATGGCAGGTGTCTGCAGCACAGCCTGTTAATTCTTGCACATAAGGACTTACAGAAATGACCACCTATATGAGAGGGAGTGTTGAATTTAAAGTACTGAAATGTAATATCAAACTTTCTCACCTGGGACAACCTGATAAGGAAGTTGCCGACCATATGGGCACAAATGATCTCAGCAGTAAGTCCACGGTTCAATTCCCAGCTGGCTGGAGATTTTGCTTTGTGTCGTTCCCCTTTAGCCTCTCTCTGCTGTAAATGTCAAATAAAAATTCTAAAAAGCCAATAAAAATTTAATAAATCTAAAAAAAAAAAAAAAAAAAAAACTTTTTCACTGCTGTTTATTTAATGATGAGCTGGGTTTGTGTCTGCTGAGAAAATCAATCTTAAAAAGATTTAACAAATGTAGACAAATTAGCCGGCATAAATTAGCCAGAGCATATTCATTACGCCCATCTCTCAGTGGAATACAGCGTGCACTGCAGTGTCTTTATCGTTTAACTGCACTATCATAAATGTAATCATGTATTTCATCTTGAAGTCTCTAATGGCTATAAACCCTGCCTCTCAACTAATATATATAGTACACATCTAAGTAGTAAGAAATGATGGTGCATAGAGTTTGAAGAGAACTATAACACTTCTTTTACTTAGCTTAACCTTCCTTTGATCCTCTTTTTAGCACATTTTTCAGGCCACTTCTTATCCCGCTCATGCCTCTGTGTTATTGTCCTGTCTTTCATGCATCGATAGATGGATTATTATACATCCTTATTTGTAATTGCAGGGCAGGTTAGACAAGGGGATAATTAAAATAGTGTGTGTTGCTACTCCATCTATTTTCTGTTGCTGTCTTGACGCGTGGCTCGGTGTGTTTCCGTGCCCTCCTTTGTCCTCCAAGTTAATATTGTTGATGTGGCACTTACTGAGGACACGCAGACTTGCTGACAAACACATAGTAGCACTCCCACATACACTGATATGGAAGGACTTATCTGCAAGAGTGGATTCAGCAGTGTTGTAATTTAATATAAAGGAAATTATAATGTTATTCAGGTTGAAATGATGATGCGTAGTAACTTTTCTTAAGTGAAGCTGTGCTTATATGGGAATTGACAGATATTGACATGACTGTTTAGATCATTGAATAAGAGTTTTTCTCTCTTTTTTTTTTTTGGATCAGAAAATTAATACAAAATGTTTGCTCTTTCCTTAGGAAAGCTCACAGTAGCAGTGGAGATAAGTGCAATATTGCATGGGCCGACAGGTTGGGTTCCCAGCTGGCAAAGGCTGACCGTACTAGGATAGTAGTATTGCCTCCAGCAACAGGAAAATTGGAATGACTGTGGCAAAGTCATGGATACAACATCCAAGGCGTTAGCAGGGAGCCATGTGTTTGTTTCCATGAGTCCGGAGGCCAGTCCTCATTATAGTCGCTGGTAAAATATTACAGTTCAGCTGACACCGTCTAAGTGAATTGTCCAGAGCAGTTTTGACAGCCAGTGGAAGGCAGGGCTAGATTATGATGGATGATGACAACAGGGGTGATGCAGAAAGATGTGTTTTGTTGCTCATGCAAGAACTAATACGTACACCTAATGCGGGACAGTTTTGGTGTCCCAAACACACACGTACACACAAATGGATATGTCTGATGGTTATGCTGAAATGTTTAAAATGGCTGTGCAATAATTCATACCTACAAAATTCACTCAGGACCTCGCTGCTCTCACAGCCCCAAACGTTCTTGTAAATCTGAAAATGCATTTTTCACATGTGGGAAAAAAAAAATGCCATTGTTCCTCGCCACTCCATCTGCTTTTGTGATACTGCTCTTGTGTTATGCATGCTTGTTGGTAGATTTCATTGCTTTTTTTTTTGTTTTGTTTGTTATCCTCTCAATACAGTTTTATTTCATGAACATGATTAGTTCCGCTTGCAAGTGAAAAAAAATTAATCACTTTATTGATGAAAAGTTGATTGCAGTCTTTCAGTGCTTTATTCTCCTTTTTTTTTCAGCATAAAAAAGGCAATGCAGCCTGTTCAAAGAAGGGATCAAAGCACGAAAAAATTTGCTTCTGTTTATTTATTTTGGCTTAACAAAAAAAAAAACATCTGCACAAGACTGCGAGCACATGAAGGTTTAACATTTCAGTATGCATTAAAGTCTCTCACTCATTGGGATGGCATTAACAGCTGGCAGTAAAGGGAGAAATGAGTAAGACCAAGATACATTTCAGATAAAACTGCAGGAATCAAAGCCCTGCCTTCATACAAAGGAGTGTTGAGTGCTGGTGCACAAACAGGGGCTGCACTTGTCAGTCATCAGAAGGAAACCTTAAATGTGAGCTCATCTATAAAAGTCTGCAAAGCCTAAGTTACAGTTTGGTCTTTGGCCACAGAACCCAAAATATATCCGTGGTTTGCTGAAAACTGCTAACTGTTATACACAGGGACACACCGCATTCTTGTAAGCGGAAGATTAATTAGTTCAGTTTTCATTACGTGTCAGCAAATTTGGGATACAAATGCCACGCAGTCAGTCCAGAAATTTCAAAGAAAAGGGGGCTGCCTTCTACAACAGGACAATGATTCAGAGCGATCCTACAGGTTTCTGTTCCTACGGCAGGAATAGGAAGGTGCTGAACTGGCTACAAAAGCCATTTTCTTCTTTTAAAATTAGGTTTAATTTAAAGCTATAAAATAAAAAGTAAATAAAATCTGTACTGCATTGATTAATAGAACAATTATGGCTCGCAATAGATGACTAACAAGTAGGCTCTTTCCCGTGCCTTTCATTGCAGCAGATGGGGGAAAGAGAACACTTCATCCTCAGGTTCACTGGTCCTTTGGCTTCTTCTGGCGTAGCGAATCCATCTCCCAGTAGTCACTCTAGCTTCTGGGTTCTTGCCTATTCTCCTTCCCTCTTGTCCTCCCTCCAAAAACTGACTCATTCCCTCTCTCTCTCCCTTCCACTCCACTCTTCCCGATTTGGCCACCAGGGAGGTGTGTGGCACTGGAGCAAGCATTATTGATAGAGCATCTGTTTAGACATGGTGCAGGATCTGTGGCATGTGGGCGAGCAGCTGGGGGTTCGAGCAGGGGAGACATTATGTCATATTACATATCTTGAGATGTCTCGTTCACTTGTATCTATGCCCATTTCACAGGCACACACTCCCACAGACACTCAGAAACACAAACACATGCCACCGCCATCCCCGCGATGATTATTTTAGTTTCCATCTTACTTGTGTGAATGTGAAATCCCAGACTCCTCACATATGGAAACAAAATAGGGTCATAAGTATTGTATCTGTTTATCAGCATATCTAAATGTGTGAAAACATTTTGTGTGAATACATTCAAATGTGCCACATTGTATTTATGTATGTATATATATATATATATATATATATATATATAAACTTTTGAAAAATATCTCCATCCACGATGCCATATGCTGTCACGATCATGCTAAGGCTAACGGGTTTCGAGCTAGCAGTGGTAGCTAGATTTGGGTCCATGGCTGTGAAAGTGTAAGGTGTATTTTCACAGGAAGTCTGTGCATCCCGCTGACAGAAATAATCCATCAGTCTTGAAAGGCTGTTAGTGTAATGTTTTTTGCTCTTATAAAAGGAACACGGGCAGTTGTCTGCCCAAAATTCAGTTGAATGAGAAAACATCGACCAGTTGACCCTGAGCCGTGCTCCAGATGTTGGTAAACCAATCTGCTGAGTTCTTACCTTCAGTGTAATTGTATACAGTTTGGTTGAAGCCACACAGCAAAAAAAGGTCACCCCCCCCCCATGGCTTTGTGATTGGATGGTGATATGTTTGAGTGTTTGAGCGTCCCCACTGGCTTTTCAAGACGAAGTGTGAAATGTGGGCCACAAATAGGCATTAAGCCGTACGCATTTGAAGATGTAATTGATTCTGAATTTACCTAATAGCTGTAAAGTTACGATTCAAACATTCACTTTAGTTCCGTGTGTTTATTTTGATCACAAACAGATAGATGTGTCGCTGCAAAATAAAAAAAAGCAAATCTCGTTTAGGCAGAAATTATTTCTGCAAATCATTTTCATTTGCTCACAAGATGCCATCCACTCAGCTGCTGATCTTACTGATTCAAAAATGAAATCTGTTTAGATATTTCAGGGATGTTTTCAATCATTTTTAAACAACTTGCTACAGATTGTCTCATGTCCAGCAGCAGCTACAAAACTCAGTTTTAGAGGCCTATTCGGACAAGCGTGCCAGAGGCGAGCGTCCTGGCATCACAGGTTCATTGGGGCAGCCAGACAGACAGAATACCCAATCACCACACATATCTCGATGTCCCGAGTTTTCAGTGCTCACTCAGTACACTGCCAACAGATTTTCATCCATGGCAGCTGTGGATTTTATTGTATTTTACACTGTAAAATACAACATGATGTCACACGGTGGACCTTTGTGGCAATGCACTGACGAAATCAGTTGTGCACCGTCTGTTTTCTTGGATCAGTGAGAGAGCCCCCCCCCCACCCCACCCCAGTATGTACCAGACCACACTTGGTGTTAGTTTCCACAAGCAAGAATGACTCCAGGTTAGAAATCCACTGAAAACACAGGTGAAATAGTAGAAATCAGCTTTCTATTGAGTATAGAAGTTCTGTTTCTTTGTAGCACCAACATTCTCCAACTTCAGCATGAAGTGACTCAAAATGATCACACATCCTCTGTTATATTGCACCGACTAATAAGCGAACAGCAGACTAATCCCGTGGCCCAATGAATCACAGAGCAAGGTGCCCAACAGCATTAAAGGCTCTCCCTACCTACTATTAAGTAAATGGTGGCATGTTATTAAAATTCCATAAAAATTTTCTCCATCTGTTCATTTTTCATTTCACAATGGGAAATCAATCGCACCAGAGTACACTGATATCAGCTGTACTATTCTCGGAAACCAGCTGCTGGTTTATTTAGTTTTTTAAACAGTAAAGACACATGTGGCTAAAAAAAATAACAAGAATTAATAATGGCTGCATTCCCTTTAAGGGTTTTCAGGCCCGAGATCCTGGCATGCATG
The DNA here is from genome assembly GCA_034780415.1 of Cichlasoma orientale. Lineage (NCBI taxonomy): Eukaryota > Metazoa > Chordata > Actinopteri > Cichliformes > Cichlidae > Cichlasoma > Cichlasoma orientale. The sequence goes on along the minus strand of JAVDPK010001732.1, from coordinate 8,237 downwards.
TGCTTCAGTGGAGCCGAGGCCATTGTTAATTATTTGCTACTCCTTGTGATTGTCCTGCTGTGACAAGACAAAATGTCAGCTGTGAATTATTTTGCTAGATTAAACCTCTTCTGAGGACTGTGTGAGTGCGTATTGCTTGGCATCTCACTGATTATTCAGTTAGTTTTGTTGCACCTGTTACTGCAGCCTAATACATTTGTGATTCTTGTAACCGCTGTTTCGTGACCACGCATCATTCTCTGCATAGCTCCACCTAACTTCAGCCTAATCAGACATGTAATCAGCCAGAATAACTTACAACGAGTGTGCATGCACGTCCCCAAACACCACATGGTACGACAATAGATATTTTCAGTTATTTTGGCTGATTAGGCTGCCTGTTATTGTGGCCACATAACTGAATAACGCTGATCCAGGAAACCTTGTTTCATGTGCTATTACTTTGATGCCAACCCAAGTTGACCTGGTGTCCAAACTGCAGATCCCAATGAGACTGAGTGTTCACAGGATGCCTCAGAACAAGGTCGGCCCACCAGACCCCCCCTTCTCCTCAGAAGTCCCATGTCTGTGCCCTGAGGCTTTGTCACAGGATGAGGGGACTTGAGCAGTATTAGGCGGGTGGTTTTTGCATCGTGGCAGACCTGTGTATCTACACTGTGATTGAGTGACGTCTCCCTATCTGTTCATGTGAAACATTATTGGTTTTTGGGGTTCGGTGATCTCGTCAGATTTGGCGTAGTTCAACATTTGCCTGCACTGATACTTTCATTTTAATTCAGCAGTTTGCTTTGTGCTTTAAATATGTAAACTGTTCATCGCACACCTGATCTCTGCTTTGAGTGGCAGAGCTCAGGTGTGCACAATCATGTCATCAAATTAAAAAGCTGTCATTTTAAGCAAGCAGACTTCTCTGAAAAGGTGCAGGTGCAAGTCCAGATCACGACTGAAGTAAATTTACCTCTTTACCTGCAGCTTAGCTCGCTTTGATTATATGCTTTTTGAAATGTCTTTAAAGTGATTTATTGGTTCATGTGTGAGCCTGGAGGAAATTTTTCTTTAATGTCAGTAATTTTCACTGTTTTGTTATTATCCTCTGCATATGCAATTCTGCCGTTGCGCTTATCCTAGCCCCTACTGGTGTTCAATCCTATTAATAATAATAATTGGAGTTCTTTTTTTCTTTTTTTTTTGCCTTGATTTGAAATTGGCACAAGAATTCCAAATGCGTATAACAGAATTCTTTTTAAAACCATTAATATGTTTTTTTTTTCTCTATTGATTGATAAAGAGACGATGCAGTGAAGGCTGATTGATTTGTTTTTTGTTGTTTTTCTTTTTTTTTCCTTTTTTTTGGAGCGGGAATGGGGTGGCATAAATAATAACATTACAAGATTTGCATCTGCCGCTTCTCATTTGAATTCCACTCAATTTCCTCTACAACAGAAAGTGTCTAAAAGCCCACTACACAGTGTTTGTGGCCAGAGAAGAAAAATTGGCCCAAATACATTTTATGCAATATTTCATGTTAGGCTCAAAGCAAAAATAAAAAGCCACGATGCACCACAACTACAAAACAGAGACTGGCCCTGCCTTAATTATGTATCATAAATGTTAAATTGTTGGCTGATTTAGCTCAACCGCAGGGAGAGCAGGCTATTATTAGAGGAGACAAGCCTTTATTTGTAATTTCCCCTGCTTTATAAGGGGATGTTTCACAATTTTCTAGAAAAAAAAAAGGCCTGCTTGTCTGATCTGCCGTCTTTGCAGAGTTACAGAAGGGTTCCAGTATGTCAGCGTGTATTATCCCTTACACGTCCCTTCCATACAAGGCTTTTTATTGTGAAGCAGATGGAACGACTGGATCGTTTTCTGTTTTAAAAATAAGGACCAGTTTTGTTCAAATTAATGCCAATGTAACACTGCTTTTGAACAATCTCCATCCGAAGTTCACTCCTATTTTACCTTCAGTTTCTTCCTCTCTCTCTCGCTCTCTGCTTTGTTCGCCATCTCTGACAATGCTGCTCTTTTTCTTTTGCCAGGCAGAATTTCCACAGTTATTCCAGTTGTTCCAGCATCCTCTATTTCAGCTGCCTAGGGAAGACTAAGATAGCTACAGGGGGAAAACAGTCGCACTTTCTTTGTTTTTTGGTTGCATATGCAGTGGCAGACAGAATTGCACAGGGAAAGCTGAGTTTACAGGTAATCGCTTGCCTGTAGCCGCTACATTTCACAGTCAACATTTACTTCACAGCGACAAGTTTAAAAAAGTGTTAATATTAACGTAAACATTGAGAAGGAAATTTATTAGTGAAAGTCAACAAAAGCCATATGTTGTAGTGCTGCTTCTGAAATGTACACAGTGCTGTCATATTAATTATCCTTTCACAAGTGGTTTGGTTCTCTCCCTTTACTTGTTTCCCACATGCCTGCATTTGTTAGTTCACCCCGAGCAGCAGAATTAGACATTATTTTAATGCCATCTTTTATCTGATTATTATGGGGATCTTGTTGCAGCCTCTCGGGAATATTTGCACAAGTTGAAGATCTCACGCGCTGGTTTGTATTTGCTCAACTTTTGTTAATTTCCCTAAAGTGTATGCAACCTTGGGGATGGAAATGACACATTTTCCACTCGACTGTGAAAGTGACAGCCCAGTTTTCCCGCTGTCCCGACACTGCAGACACTGTTAGTGGTCAGTTATGGGTTTATAGCCAGGGACAGAACTGTCTTCCATGCCATTTGTTGTGTCTGACCTTTAAGATGATGAAGCGTAGGGAGAGTGACCCCTGGCAGGGTTTGTTCAAAGAGCAGCCTCTTGGTAATGGGGGGTCCAGTGCCTGGCAGCCTGCTGGGGGATTGATCAGCCCCTTACTCAAAGGCCAGATACAGAAAGCCTAGCCAGAGGAGAAGGCCATGCAGGACGTGGAGCCATCCTCTGCTTTGAAGCCCTCTCCAATAGTTCAGCTGCTTCACTGCATGAATAAACATGTCTAATGCCTATCTGTTAAGCTGCTCTGTCCCTTCCTTCTTCTGTCCTCTTCTCTCCTGGAAGAGCTAACAGTGAGGCTGCTGCAGATGGAAAAGATATGAACGGAGGTCACAGAATCCTTTCTCTCTTTTTGTGCTGCTTTTTCGCTCTTTTCCTTCTCCCTCTTCTTTCTTTTTCAGCTTGCTCCTCTTCTCTCCCCCAGCTTCTTGTGTGTATACTTCCTGTGCTCTATCCTTGTTGCACAGGATTAAATCCACTCATTTAGAGCTTGCGTTGCATCCACAGATGTCAGCTTTGAGATTGAAATGAGCTCCCCTTCTGTAAAGAGGCAGAGTTAAAAGGAAAATTCAGAGAGGGGGAGAGAGAAACTAAACAGAAATGCAAAGTCTTTTCAGTTCCGAGTGTAGGCCAGAGTATGGCTTATAGTCACATGCACGTTGTTGACCAAGGTTTAAAGTGACTAAGTGTGGAATTTAACGCTTATGACAGGCAGAGTCCACATTTTTGGTGCGAAGCATCGCCTTGCATTTAAATCTGCTCATCTGACGTCTCCCATTACATGTGACTGACAAATAACTTTAAGTACAAACACTTATGTCTTTTGTGAACCAGTCATCACGAGAGGCAAACATCACAAGTCATATTTACTCCAGTATTACACAGCAAAATGATTTTTTTTTTCTTTTTAGGCCAAACAAATATGTCAGGTGCATTTTAATACCCAGCATTGTTCACATCCATGATTACTAGCTTTTAGTGCTCTTTGTTGCTGTGACACCATTGTCAGGCCTCTGTTTTTACATCACCCATGCGCACACCTCGCGCACCTGCACGAGATAAAGGAAATGGCAACCCACTTTCAAAAGAACACCTTCACATCACTACTAGAGATCTAAAACTCCATTAGAACCTGTAAGTGTCTTTACATTTCTACATTATCAAAAGCCCTGTAGGTACTTGAAAGCACTTTGGTTAGATGCAGGTCTGTCAGATCTACTTAATGTGGAAACAATGCTGACATGTGCTTTCAGAGTTTCACAGTGTGTTTTCTGCTAATGACACAAAACTGCAGTGACCAAGGTTTACACCATCTCCCAATTAATTTGCATCTTAAATATTTTCTCTCAGTTCATTTGCTACATGTGGTAGTTTAGTAGTATAGTATCAGTGATGACAGAAGTGGAGCCAAGGAGCAGCCAAGGCTTGTACTGAGCTGTGTGCAGCAGCAGAGCTGAATCAAAGCGGCCGGAGTTTGGGTGGCCCAGCTCGTAAACCTCATCCAAGCGCTGAGCAGGCCGTGTCCACGCCCTCCGAGAGCTCCGAGGGCCTGGATTTGCTACAACTTGTTATGGTCAGCCTTTTTCATCTGTGCTAATTCGAGATTGTGACCTTTCGCTACCCTTTCTCAGGTGTTTCTTTGGAAGACCTAACATGAAAGACTGGCACAAATCAATGAGGTGAATAACTTCAACAAAGACGTAAATAAGCAGCGGTTATGGCCGTCCGTTGAGCTTTCTCATCTATGCTAATCACTGCCGAAAGGCATTGATGAAAGGATATTCCAAAGTTATGAAGACGCTGCGCTGTGTTCGGTTTATCGTTTGATTATATACCCAATTATAGTGTGAGTAAGCAATTAAATGAAGCCTGCATGTTGAGAACAGATTCTGTCTGCAATTGAACTGTGCTGCTGCACTTTGAGCACCTCACAGCTCTAATTTTTCTGCCAGTGTGTGTGTGTGTGTGTGTGTGTGTGTGTGAGAGAGAGAGAGGGAGAGAGAGACGTTTGATGAAAGAGGAGTGTTCATGAAGCAGCAACGCCTTGATTACAAGGGTCAATAGTATCAGAATGGCATCATCATGCATCACTAGAGGATTCCATGATGTCACGATTTGCGGCATGCGTGTCGGTGAGTGTGCGCACATGTAGAGATGGACAAAGGGTTTTTCTGAGAACAGTGCTCTTCGCCGTAAGACCATAATAGCATCTGTAAAATAAACACAAGTGGCAGTTCCGCCTCTAAACATTTGGCTCACTCAGTGAAAGCAATCTCTGCTAAATGGTAATGTGACTCCGCAAAGTGGCATCATCAGTGTTCTTCATTTCAGATAAACTGCTACTGTGTCACGCCTTTAAATTTACCCTATGCTTTAATATTAACAATCTGGCCATGCGGACAATGAGAGGCCTAATTCACTTACATCACTCTTTGCTTTGTGTCCTCCTTGCGCCTTGTTATTTGCCGAGTATTATTTTGATTAAAAGGTTTTTAGTCCCTCTGTGAATCTTGTGCAGAAGCTCCTGGGAGGTGTTTGCATCGACAGCTTCCTGCCCGCTTTCCTGTTCGGACCAAAAACAGTTTCCCGTGAACGGACTTCTGAGCGTTTCCATCTCTCTGCATTCACGTGCTTCCTCTTCTT